>PVHY01020258.1:0-25752 GCA_004024945.1 Uropsilus gracilis | reverse complement strand
GCCCTGGCCTCTACCCTTTCACTGTCTGGGTGTGGGGGTGGGATAGCCTCAGCCAGGGGTCCTGAGCTGGGAGAGGTGATTAGTAGGCTCTACCTTCCAAGCCTGGTCCTGAGCCTAGCTAGGCTGGAGATCAGAGCTGAGGTCCTTTAGAAGGGCTCAGGACCTTGGAGAACTCCAGTCTAGGCCACTGGAGGGGGTGGGGGTGGCAGGGTGAGTCCTAAGCCAACAGTGTCTCAGGATCTCAGGATTTCGGGGGGCTAGGGGGTCTCAGGCTGGGAAAGCTGGCTTCTGCCTCCACGTGGGCCTGGGTGGGCACCTGCTGGGTGGGCTTGGTGGGGGGTCCCTCTGAGGTCTACTCCAACCTCAATTAGACTTGCACTAGGAATGAAAAAATCAGTCTCTCCAGCTGCAGATGTAACGGAGAGGAAAATAAGTAATAATATCCCTGGATACACTCACCACCTGGGCAAGACAAGCAGCAAGTTCGAAATCACTGAGACAAGAACATGAGACCAGCGATTGTGGTAACCTGTCACAGATTTCTACTTGCATCATCTCCACCAGCCCTGGTCCACAGCTTTGTGCAACGTGAGTGAGGCTCCCTCCTTTACTAATCAATAGGGGAAGAAAGCTGCAGAACTGCTAACACAGAGGAGAGGAGAGGGACCAACCACCTGGGGTAAGTCTGTCCCCAACAGGGAACGCCTCCACTACCAGTAGCTCTGAGCTGGGCTCCCAAACCAAGATATCAGAACTATACAAGCAGTAGAAAAGATCCTGAGATTGCACCACGCATTTGCCCTACAAGAAGTTCCTGACAAGCTCGGCCTGATTATCCACCTCAGTTACTCCTAGAGATCCGAGCAGATGGTCTATTGTCCAGGAGTGCAAGTCTGTACCCAGGAATAAAAGACATTGTTCCAGGAAAAAAGAGAAGAAACCAGTTGGTGAAATATGCACTAGTAACTTGCAGCCAAGGAGCTGGGAGTGACCAGAGGGAGGAAGGGGGGAAGGGGAAGTAGAGTGGGAGGATAAGGGTATAATATGGAATGGAGGGCTAAGGGGAAGAACATACACATGTGACAAATATTGTATGAAAATTACAAAATAAAAATTATAACAAAAAACAACCAATAAAGGAAAAAGTAAATAGGATTACAAAAGTTTAATAAGTATACATGTAGAGAAGGACTTCTAGTTACAGCAGTGTCAATAAATTGACAATTCTTCTCTATACAAGATTGTCAAAGAAAGTAGGGAAACCCAATCAGAAAACAAATGTTTACTGTTCAAAAACTGAGTTTCAGGGAAGGACAGAAGTCAGTTGTTTTTTTAGAATGGGATGATTTATATACCCACCATCACCACCAGCTAGGTAGGCAAGACTGGTTTTACTGGTCATGAAAACCAGGAGAGGGCAAATGTGAACCAATGGGTACAAGTGGTGAACTCATTCAGGAAAGAATAAAATCCCACAGCTTTTTAAGCCTAACATGTGGTGTACCACTGGCTGAAGAAGGCAGCAGAAAAACCAGAAATTTAACAGGGAAATCTTGGAAACTAGTGAGCCACAGCAGGACTGAAATAAGTTCTCCATAAACACTTGATTAAGTGGAAAACCATGCGAAAGGGTAGGAAAGATCTAAGAGATTCTGATAAAGACTGACTTGAAAACTAACAGCAACTTATATGTGTTTTCCAGTGCCCACACAGAGGTTTTTCTGGTTTAAGATGTTTGAGAACAACCTCTGCCAAAGTCACTGGCTGACCACTAACTTATATAGACACAGGAGTAAACCTTAGGAGTCCAAGCTTGAAAATAAGCATAAATTAAGCTGAGACATAATAGCCTTTTGAAATTCACATGGGACATTACTTAAGACAAAGTATAAACTACAGTCATAAAACAAGTCTCAGTAACTATTTATGTATAGACTAGGTTTTGCTATGTTCTTCAGGGTAGTCCTGATCCTGCAGACTCAAGTGATCTCCAGCCTCAGCCTCCCAGGTAGCTGGAATTATAGGCACCCACCACTGTGCCTGGCTGCTTTTTTGAGACCAGGTCTTGCTATGTTGCCCAGGGTAGTCTTGAACCTGCGAACTCAAGTGATCACAGACCTCTTGCTTCCCAGTGCTTGGACTACAGGCGCGCACCACTACACCTGGCTTCAGTAACTTTATAAAGTACTGAAATCATTCAAAGTACATTCTCCACCACAGCTAAGCAACTTATTCCCTTTCTCTGAGGGCAAATTCGGAAAGCATGTATTATATGCTTAAATATATGAATCTTTACATGGGAAAATAAAAACTAAATGTCTGAACTTTTTTAAATAAAGAAAACAAACATTTCCACATTTTAAATAGATTCTATATATGGGTGGTATTTTTGTTCCTTTTTCTCAGGTCTATATTTGAAACACAAACTAGTTCCCCTATTATTTACAGGAATATCTGCCTGCTCAACTGATGAGTAAATTCTATTCAGTTTTATTTAACTGGTTCAAAGACTTGAAAAAAAAATTTTTTTTGGTTTAAACTTTTTTGTCTGTTATAATCTTTTCCTTAAGAGCCATTTCTGATTACTTCGGTTAACAATGCAAAACTAAAAATACAAAGACAAAAGCGGCAACCTAAGTAAATATACAAGATCACCAGAGGGAAAAAAGCAGACTCTAGATCAACTGCCAAGTTAGGGAATGTAAGAAAAAAATTTCAAAAACATCTTAAAATAGGATGACCATAAATATTTTATTATCCAATTAGCCTAGGGCAATCTCCATCTATACCTATTATACTTGTTTCATTAACAACACATTTTCAATAACTCTCAAAAGTATTCTTATTTGGATGATAAATTACATGGTCATTCCACTTTTCTGAGTGTTTGTAAGGCCAAATACACAACACAAGAAAAAGATATTGTTTTCAAGCACAAAAGATAAATTTCCTGGGAAACTTGGTATCCAAAAAAAAAAAAAAAAATCCAATTCTATAAAGTAATTTCATTATAACATCAAGGTAGCAGCATTAAAGGTTACTGGTCAAGCCTCAGTTATGGATTAGGATTCAGTTAAGAGTTTACCAGCAACTATCAAATCTTAATAACACTACAGTTCTATAAATCATGTAATTCACTTCCTTTAATTTCTTTTCCCTTTGACTCAGATGATGTACATGACTTTTAGGAAAATTCAGTCTTATGATTTCTTAAAAAAACTAATGATTTTAAACCTCATTTTTTTAATACCCTGCTTTCTCTGACTACACAGAGTTCTAGTTCTAGAATACAGAGTAATGGATTCCAGATGAACAACTTTCTGTATAGAATGGCTGAAGTAACATGTCTAGATATCTTCCTCAAACTTCGCTACTACTCAGATTTTCTGTCATTTTGAGTACCCTGATGTTTGTCAAAATTCTGCTCTTAACTTTGCACTTACAAATTATTCACAAAGTCTTGATATTTACCTACTTCCCTTGTCCCTACTGTAAATTCCTTACTATACTTAGTTTAAAAATTCCTTTTGTTTTTGAGAAACTACTACTTTGTTTACTGAAAAAAAAAATTCCAGTAAGAAATGTATAATTATGTTTGCATATAGTACCTAATATTTACATAGTGAAAAATTGAACTATGTAATTCTCTGTCTTGACAAATGAATATACCTATGTAAAACATATTTTCATTAAATCACAGATTATCCCAGAAAGTTTATCCCTTCCCAGTCAAATCCTTCTTCAAAGTAACCACTTTGAACTGATAACTTATAACTTCACTATCAGTTAATTTTGCCACTTCATATAAATGAATCATACAATATATATTCTTCATTTTTTAGTTTCTTTTACTCAACATAGTGCCTGAACTTAACCTACACATTAGTATTTGTTTCTTTTCATTGTCTATTTGTAATTCACTGTAAGGAAATACTATGTTGTATTCATCTATTCTCCTGTTGTTGGGTTGATTCCATGTTTTAGTTAAAAAATTAGGAACAAAGATGCTATGAACAGGGCCAGGGCTTGCAGTTTGAGTCCTGCTGGGGGAGAGGGGGGCACATAGCGAAACATCGGCCCCCCAAAATAGCTGGGTTTGGTGGGATGTACCTGTCATCCCAGCTACCTGGGAAGCTGAGGCTGGGGATTGCTTGAGTCTGTGGTATCCCCGGCAAAGTGCCACAGGCAAAAATAGTGAGACCTAGTCTCAAAAAAAAAAAAAAAAAAAAAAAAGCTATGAACAGTCTTTATGTATCCTTCTGTGGACAGCTGTTTTTAATAATCCCACCAATGATGTTTATGACTGCTTCACAAGGCTGCCAACATTTGATAGTATCAGTTGTTACAATTTGAGCCATTCTGCCATGTCTACAGTTTCTTAATTAATGATTATTTTTTCATGTACATTCTGGCCATTTATGATCTTCCTTTGGGACATATCCAAGTATTTTGCTTATATTTTTGAATTGGATTATTTGCCTTTATCACTAACTTACAGATTCCTTTGTATTTTCTATATATATCTTGGAAATATTTTCTTCCTAGTATATGACTTAACTATTTAATTAACTGAAAATTACTTTGTCAAAGCCAAGAAATCTTTGATTTTTTTTACAGATGACAAAAATATTTTCCTCTATTTACTTACAGAAGCTTTATAATTTTAGCTTTAATGTTTAGTCCATTTTAGGTTGCATTTTTGTATAGAATTTCTGTACATTGTTTGCTGAAGTACCTTTCCTTTTCACTGAAATGCTTTTGGTCCTTCAGAAAGTCAACTGCACACAATGTGTCTAATTTTGGATAAAAGTGATCCTTTCCCTTTCAACATTAACATTAGAATAAGTATGTCAATTTACATTAGAAAAAAAGAAAATGCCTACTGTCATTAAGACAATTTGTTTCTATAGATAAATTCTGACAACCTCTATTTTAAACAATGTGGAGTTTTTCAATCTATGAATATGCCTTATTTCTCCAATTATTTTTAAGAGTTTTTATACTATTATCAATAGTATTACTTAAAATGCTATTTTCCAGATGTTTCCTGAGATTACAGAGAAAACTTAATTTTCATACTGACTGTAAATTCATTGATTCCAGTAGCTGATTTGTAGATTCCTTAGGCATTTAATGTAGGTTTCATGTGAAAACTTTACTTTTTTCAATTTTCAATGACTTATCTTTGTTTCATTACATTTCAGAAGAATGTTGAGTACAAATGGCGAGTGTATCCTTACATTGTTCTCTATCTTAATAGCAAAATGTTGAAAAATTCTCCAGTAAATATGCAGTTGTTTTCTACCATCTTAAGGTATAAATTCATTTTTTAAGTTTTTTTTTTTCCCTGATATAAGCACTTAAAATAGCAAATTTCCCTCTAAATACTGTTTTACTCGAGACTGCTCCATACAACAAAGCAAGACCTGGTCTCAAAAAAGCAGTTAAGCACGGTGGTGGGCGCCTGTAATCCCAGCTACCTTGGAGGCTGAGGTTGGGGATTACTTGAGTCCGTGGGATTGGGACTACCCTGGGCAACATAATGAGACCTAGTCTAGATTAGATTAGATAGTTTAGATTAGATAGATACTGTTTTAGCTATACCCTATATATTTTTATGTTGTGTTTTTACCTTTCAATTAGAAATGTTTTCTATTTTTCAAAACTCCTTTACTTAGAAGTTGCTTAGAAGTATGATATTTAATTTACAAATATTTGGGTGTTTTCAGAGATCTTGCTTCAAATTCACAACAATGAAGAAATTCTGTATTTCAATTTTTAAAGCTATTTATATTTAATATGCTAGCATATAGTCTATCTTAGATAAAGCATCTGTGAAGAATGGGCTCTGCAGCTTTTTGGGTATTCTAAAATCAGCAATTATTGTGATGGGTAGTATTCTCAAAATTTTACTTTTATCCCCAATTTCAATTACTGGTACAAAGATTTTAAAATCTACAATTATGTCAATTTGTGTATTTCTTCCTTTAATAGATTTTGTTAGGATTTTAAAATTACTATCACTAGTTTTTTTTTTAAGCTATACCACAGCAGTTAAAAAAAAAAAAAGTGGTTCCTTTAAGACTTCAAAGTATAGTTCCCATATCAGTGGTACTGATTGACATTATTTGGAAACTTGTTAAAAATGGCAATTCTGCTGGGCATGGTGGTGCATTGCCTATAAGCGGCAGCCTAGGAAACTGCGGCGGGGACCAAGGATTGCTATTCCAGTCCCGCTTGGGGCAACATAGCAAGACCTAGTTCCAAAAAAAACAGCTGGGCATGGTGGCGCACGCCTGTAATCCCAGCTACCTGGGAAGCTGAGGCTGAGGATTGCTGAGTCCATGGTACCCCGGGCAATGTGAGCCTGCAGTTCAGGGACAAAAATAGCAAGACCTGGTCTCAAAAAAAAACAGGAAAAAAAAACCAAAACCACAATTCTCAGGCTCCAATTTTGTTTCCTGAACATAAAACTAAGGAATGATTCAGCAATCTATGCTTTTTCTGATGCATACTAACATTTTTGAATCTCAATAATCTAGAGGTTGTAATATTCACTCTTTACTCATTACACTTCATTCACAGTAGGATTACATGCTCTCATAGTAACTTTAAGAACCTTGTAACACAGCAATTCCATTCTAATCAAATACACACCATTTCTGATGTTCTTTGTTTTTCCTGCAGATTAAAGGTTCCATATGGTATTATTTTCCTTCAATCTGAAGAATTTTGTTTGATATTAATACAGCATTTTTTTCCCTGATGAGTGCCATTCACACTACTGTTCCTCTTTTAGAACATATATTTTCCATGACAGCTTTCAAGATTTTTTCTAGTTTATCTGCACTGTGTCTAATTATGGATTTTGAATATATACTGTCTAGTTGATTTGGGGCTCAGAATATGTTGGATCTGGGTGAATATATATGTATATATCTTTTTGTTTTAATCAAATTTGGGGACATTTCATTTTTTATTGTCTAATGTTTACTTTTTTGCAATGTTCTCTCATTTTGGTTTCCAATTACACGTGTTATGTTTTTAAATGTTATATTCTTTAATATTGTCCCTAATGTCCCACATGTCTCTCAGGCTCAATAGCTGCTTTTTCCATTTTTCCTCCCTGTTGTCATAGTGGATAGTTTCTACTGATCTGTTCCCAAGTTCACTAATCCTCATTTTTCTAGAGCTTTTCAGAATTTTTCTTCTTTTTTTAAAATTCATTTTATTGATTTGTCACAACTGTGCATTAATTGACCCCTCCTCTTCCCTCCATATCCCCCCTTTGTATCCTCCCTCCAGTCACTCCATCTCCCATTTTTCTGCAAATTGTTGGTTGGTTAAGTTGATGTTTAGTTGTTGGTTGTTTGGCCCACTGCAGAATTTTTCTTCTTATTCACCATTTTTTTTGATTCTGAAATTGTTTTATCTAAATGATTTCCATTTATAAACTAAGATTCTCCATTCATTAAGGCCATATTTACATTTTGTAAATAAGCTTTTGTACATGTTTTCTGACTTATTTTGATGTCATTATCAGTTATTCTGAACATCTAAGCTATTTCAGCATTTTTGGATAACTTTTTCTTTTGACGATAGTATGTTTTCATGTTTCTTCACAGGTACAGTAATATTTTATTGTATATTGGACAGCATCTAGTCTTGTTACTTCCTCTCATATTTTATAGTGTTGCTCTTTTCCAGCTATGAACTTTAGACAATCTTTATTCCTTAATGAGGAGTTTTGAATTTCATATAATCTTCAGGTGTTACAAAATATTGTTTTGCTGTTTTCAATGACTTAAAAATGTATCTTTAGCCGGGCACGGTGGCTCGTGCTTGTAAGCTTCAGCCTATGAAGCGGCGGGGGCTTAGGGATCGCGGTTCGAGTCCCGCCTGGGGCCCGTAGCGAGACCTAGTTCCAAAAAAATAGCTGGGCGTGGTGGCGCACGCCTGTCATCCCAGCTACCTGGGAAGCTGAGGCTGGGGATTGCTTGAGTCTGTGGCACCCCGGGCAATGAGAGCCTGCGGTTCCACAGGCAAAAACAGCGAGACCTAGTCTCAAAAAAAAAAAAAAAAAAAAAAAAAAATGTATCTTGGCTGAAAATCCCTCTGTAAGGGCGGCATTCGGGAGAGGGTCCCACAGAACACTCTTGCTGTGACCTAGGCCACCAGCAGGGTGGGGTAGGTTTTCCCACCCTGCTTTCAGGGATCCAGGAGACTCCCGGCTGGGGGAAGGCTGCCTGTTGCTCCTATGGTGTCTGGGAGCATGAGGATTAAGCAAAGGCCCTGGACATAATCATCACCTGGGTAGGAGCCAAACTGAGCATGTTGGAATCACAAGAGACAAGACTGTGAGATCAGTTACAGAGCTAGGGAACCAAACCTCCGATGCAGAAATGCAGTCAATGTAAGTGAAGCACCCTCCTTTTCCAAAGGACAAAGAAAATCACAGAGAGGGGCTGTGGCCCTATGGCAGAACTATAAACCATGAAAGAGGAGAGGAGTTGGACAAATCACCTGCTGCAGTCTGTCCCACTGGGGAACTTCCCAAATGCTAATGACTGAGTTGAGATCCCAAAGCCAAAGGTCAGTACTCTAAGGCTCAGAAACAGTACCATGGGATGGACATTGAAATGGACAAGGCAGCCAGATGAATGAGGAGGCATGAATCCCAGTGATGACATAGGTTTGGAGAAAAGAAGACTGCCAACTTTACCAGAGGAAGTACCATAATAAAGCAGCCTGGAGAGCAATGCCACACATCTGCCCTAAAAGAGGTTCCTGATGAGTTCCAACTGGCTACCCACCTCAGTTACCCCAAGAAATTTAAGTAGCATGAGCTGCCAAGTCCCAGCAGCACAGTCCTCACGCAGGAAAAGGATAACATACTAAAAAAAAAAAAAAAACCAAAAAACCAAAAAAAAAAAACCCAACAGAGACAAGGGGGTCAAACATCGACCAATGACTTGCAGAGAAGAAAGGAGTTGGAATGACCAGAAGTAGAATGTGGGGGGTGGGGGGTGGATGGAGGAAGGAGGGTGCACCAAACATAAGGGGATAATTAACGACACAAACATGACCGAGGTTGTAAGAAAATAATAAAAATTTAAAAATTTAAGATAATAAAATAAAAATGCATCTTACAGGTGATTTATAAATAAACCTATTTATAAGCCAGATTTTTAGTATGCTAACATTGGGTCATAGTTTGCTGACAATTCTTATAAAGTGGATCTACATATCACTCTATTCATGGCATATTTCTCTGACTAGTAGTTACTATACAGCCTTATATATAGTATATATCTGTACTTACATATACTGGATTTTTACAACTATATTTTTTAATTATATTTTTAAGAAATTTTAGAAATATATTTTGTCAGGCAGTATTTTTTCATTCTATCTCCACTCCCACTCCAAACTAATTTTATTAAGAGCCCATTACCATATTAACTTCTGCACATGTTAACTTATAACTAAATTCATTTTTTTCTTTCCTCTTTCCAATTTAGGTGCATGCTAACAGCTCTTCCCTATTAGCTACCTTTTTTCTTCATTATCCTTTTTACAATATAATGGAAATAGGTACTACTTTTATAACCTGGAAAAATATTATAAATAATGTAAGTCAAAGTTCCCTTTCTTCCAGAAAATTTCCTGACCAATCCAACCATTTTTCAAACCCTTTCAGTATAATTACAAACTTACCTAATTTAATACTTTATTATTTTTGTATTATACAAATTATAACATTAGTTCACTAAATTATTAAAGAGTAATTAAACTTGAGATTTTGGCACACTTTCTCTCCATGTTGTAACTGAAAAACAAATATATAGATTCATATATACAAAATGAGGGAATTTACATCCTTACAACATTTTGAGCTTACTATCTACTAAATAATTTTGTTTTATTCAGTCATTAGAAATGCACTAGATCACAAGATCAACGGTATTTGTGAATTAACCAGATAAATGCTTAGGAAAGGAAAATAATGATATAGAAGCAAAGGATAGAATAATTTAAAAATTAAAAATTTTATATAATATATAGCTATACTTTATTGAATTTAAAAGTTAATTTTTGTGTCAGCATGCTTTAGTTCACGTTTGTAGTAGACACAGCTTTAAACCAATACATGCTTTTTTCATTTTAAAAAACCAGAATTTACATGAAGAAAATAGTAACCTCTACATTACACTGTCAGAGAGCTATAAGCTTTCTAAATTTAAAAGCAACTTTTCTAATAGGAGTTATTTTGGTGAAAAACTACAAATAAAAAATAATAATAAGCTTGTCTTCATTTACCTGTAACTTTGGTTCCAATAACCAGGGGCAAAGGAATTTCATCTGGGAGATCTTTAAACTGTGAAACATCCGCAACTTTCCTTTGTTGTAAGAGCCTTATTTTCTGTCGCTTTTGTTTTAATGCTGATCTCTCTTCCTCAAAAAATGCAGAAGAACATCTAGGATAAATTATAAAAATCATATAAACCAATAACTATCCCACAGAAAACTTCAAAGACTATCTCACTGTTCCCTTTTTTCCCCTCATTTTTTTAAGAACTATATTTAAAAATGGGTTCTTAGGAAAAATAGCTAGTCTTCCAAGTAAAGTCTTTTATTTTATTATTATTTTTTAAGAAACTAGGTCTCGCTATGTTGCCCAGGGTTGTCATGAACCCACAGACTCAAGTGATCCCCAGTCTCAGCCTCCCAGGTAGCAGGGATAGCAGGCGCCTGCCACCACGCCCAGCTTTCTTTATTAAGTAGAATCTGGTAAAACACAAAGATACATAAGCAAATCTAGATTATTTCATCTCATAAAGCAGGAAGATTTGTTTGCCATCCTTTGACAAAACTGCATCTGAAACCTAGGTCTCCTCTTAGAAACAAAAGCTCACTTTTAATATTTTATTAGAAGAATGTCTTTTCCCTGTGATCCAGTAATCACACATCACTATAGGAATTAAAGATGAGAACTGTCATTGTTTATGTAAATCTTATCACATTTCTGATTTTTAAATTATGAATATTGAATTTATTTATAACTGAAGGGTCATTTTACTTCTATTTTTGGAATCTAGGATGAGTATCAAGAAATATATGTCCATAAGATAATCATCTCAGTCAACATATGACATATGAACACAGTAATCAGTCCCCAAACTTTCCTTTATTATCCTGCTTTGTATTATTCCCACTTCTATACCTCTAATTCATAAGCAATCACTGAGATGCTTCCTGTTATTAGTTTCTATTAAAATTTTATATAAATGGAACCATCTAGTATATACTCTTGTGAGGCTTTTTCAACTCAGGGTAATTATTCTGAGAGTCATATATATATATATACACACACACACACACACACATATATATGTATATATATACTGTTGTAGATATGAAAGGTTCATTCCTTTACATAGGAAAATAATATGCTATTCTATGGATGTGTCATTTTTTTCTTTTTAAATGTGTTCACTCCTTTTTTTTTTTTTTTTTTTTTTTTTTTTTTTTTTTTTTTTTTTTGAGACTAGGTCTCGCTATTTTTGCCCATGGAACTGCAGGCTCATGTTGTCCGGGGTACCACAGACTCAAGAGATCCCCAGCCTCAGCTTCCCAGGTAGCTGGGATTACAGGTGCATGCCACCACACCCAGCTATTTTTTTGGAACTAGGTCTTGCTATGGGCCCTAGATGGGACTCAAACTCAAACCTAGCCCCGGCCACTTCACAGGCTTACAGGCACGAGCCACCGTGCCTGGCCTAAATCTATTCACTCTTGATGGACATTTGGGTTGTTTTCAGTTTTTGGTTATTTTTATGAAGTTGGTATTAACATTTTTGTAAAAGTATATGCTTTTATTTCTCCTGAATTCCACCTAGGATGGATGGCTAGATCATCTAATCAGTGTATCCTTAACCTTTTAAAACATCGAAGAAGCCAAATATCACCAAAGAAGATATGCAGATGGCAAATAAGCTTATGAAAAGATGGTTCACATCACAAGTCATCACAGAGATACAAATTAAATGGGATATCCCTATAACTCATCAGAATGGCTAAAGTCTAGAATACAGAGACCACGATATCTTTCAGTAGGTAAATGGATAAACAAATCAGCACTATTCATGCTTAAGAAGGAGACTGGTGATCCTGATATCTTTGGTATAGCAACTATTCATATATTTTTATCCTCTCCCCCCCTGTCGCCCCCACTATTCAAACTTTTTATGAACTTGCTGATGGGGATATTTGAGTCTTACCACTAAATTTTCAGTTCTTTACCCGCAGTGCGTATAATATACTCTTCCAGCAATCAAATTTTATTTAAATAATAGTTTTAAGAGTTAATGGTTCTACATGGTTTCCAATTTAGAAGGTTCAAAGGCATTGAAAAATTAAATGCCTGTGTCCTCAACTGTGTTCTCATAAGCAATCACTGTGTTCTCAGTTTGTCTCTCAGAGGATTATTATTATAAGTTTCTTTTGTGTCCTTCAGTGATACCTTCATATACAAAGCCAAAAATGCCTAGGCTCTCCCTCCTACTTTCTCTTATAACTACAATATTCTCTGTATTTTGTTTTCTATTCTTAATATACCTTAGCAATCATTTCTATATCAATACATAAGGAACTTCCTCTGAATATTTTTTCACATTAAATTGTTTCAGAGTTTCCTAATTAAACTAAAGTACCACACTTTAAGCATTCCCTGGGATATCTATGAACATTAGGTTGTTGCCAATCTTTTGCTACTACAAATAACACAGCAAAAATAATCTGCACATGTCATTTCACTCACATGCAAATATTTCTGATATAAATTCACAGAAGTACTGGTTGAAGAGTTTGTAAAAATGTAAACTTCAAAGATACTTCCCTCCATTTGAAACTAAATAAAATTCAGCACTATTGCTAGATGTTAAAACTAACTTACATATTTACTTGTCCAAGTCACTTTAATTTTGAGGCCTTTCCCAAATTTTCCCACCATTCAAAATGAAAGCTATGCAATGCATCTGAGACGTAATCAAAGTATGAGAATTACTAATCTATTTCAAAATTTCATTCATAAGATTTTTTCCAATCTGCTAGAAAGCAGGTTAATTCTGGAAAAGGAAAGTAATTCTCAGAAATCAAATATTGGGAATTTTGTTTTATATAAAGCAAAATATGTTTGTGGGTGGCTCTTGAGGTGAAGAAAAGTTTTGTAACAGGTAACAACAAAATATTTATTAGCATATAGTCTTTTTTTTTTTAAAGAGACTAGGTCTCGCTATGTTGCCCAGGGTAGTCCCAAACCTGGGGACTCAAGTGATCCTCGCCTCAGCCTCCCAGGTAGCTGGGATTACAGGCATGTACCACCACACCCAGCTACTGTTTTTAGAGACTAGGTCTCATTATGTTGCTCAGGGTAGTCTCGAACCCACGGACTTAAGCAATCCCTGGCCTCAGCCTCCCAGTGCTGGGATTACAGGCACATGCCACTGTGCCTGGCTTATTAGCATATAGTCTTATTAAATACTTCTTAGTGCATTCTTAAGTATTTTTTGGAAAACAGTGGGGCATATGTAACAAACTGCATTTAAAAGCTTGTGATCTGATGCATAACAATAAAAAGCTATTACAATAAAGTGTGTTAGCAGGATATATTTAACATACATCTAGTTAATCTGAAAAGTTTTGTTTTGGCACTAGGTCTTATGAAGATGAAAAAATATCATAATACTACCAATTTACTGATTTCCATTTCAATCAAAACATTAACTTTACCTCCGTGGTTTTCCCATAAGCCGTCTGATTTTTCCCCATTCTACCCTTGTTAATTTTCTTGTTTTCAAATTAGGAAAAGATTCCTTCAGACATACACAAAAGTCATTATCACCTTCAAAAAGAGGCCTGTAAAAAAGAAATGGCATTTTAATGGTTAATATGTAATGTATTAAGGACACAAAATTCAAAACACACATTTTAACTTTCAGTATCTTTCTAATCATAAAATGTCAAACTTTTTCTTCTACCTGAAAAAAGGCACAAATTCACAGTCCTCCTAAAATTATGAAACTAAATCATTAGACTTTGTGAAACAAATAATATGCAAATTACTCAGGAATATTGTTTATGCTTGAGATTCTAGGAGGCACTGATTTTTGTTCAGTCTCCTACAGAAGCATATCCACTGGGAGGTTATCTTAGTCTTGTAATTATATCTGGTAGAGATAAACAATGCTAGCTACAAAGTATCCTTGTCCCAAAGGCAATATCATCACCAAGGAGTCCTCTTTGAGATGAAATCAATTAGAAAACTGGAGTTCTCCATAGGATTAGATTAGTTCTTAGAAATCCCCAAAAAATTTAAATCACATTAGGACATCCTGAGAGCTCCATTCAACCTCTGGAATACTCGGCAGAGAAAAATAATTTTATTCAAGACTTAAGAAACCACAAGCCAATCACTGCTAAGACCACAAAGGTCTTGGGCTAAGGTATGAATAATTCATGATATTTACAAGCTTCAGAATAACAAGGGTGGGAGTGGGAGGCAGAAACAAAAAAGCAGAGGAGGGAAGTAAATTGAAGTAGCCAGCAAAGCAAGTACTAATGACTAGCATCGGTCGAACATGGTGGTGCATGCCTGTAAGCGGCAGCCTAGGAAGCTGCGGCTAGGGCCAGGGATCATGGTTTGAATCCCACCAGGAGCACAAAGTGAGACCTAGTCCCAAAAAAACAGCTGGGCGTGCTGGCACGTGCCTGTAATCCCAGATACTTGGGAAGCTGAGGCTGGGGATTGCTTGAGACCGTGGTACCACGGGCAACATGAGCCTGCGGTCCCATGGGCAACATACCAAGACCTAGTCTCAAAAAACAAAATACAAAAAAACAGAAAAATAACTAATGACTAGCACGGACTAAATTAGATGAGATTAGGATGGATTAGAAATCAAGAGTATTTGCTCAGTAAACTCTAGTGTTGAATTCACCCAAATTACTTGTTATGTCCTACTTATAAACATATCAAGTATATAAGAACTATTGCTCAAATAGACTATGCATCTAAAAATCTTAATCATTTTTACCATTAATAACCATTTCTATATTATTACTTCAGCATTCAAAATCTCAAGATTTACAAAACAAATCTCACTCACTGCAAATAATAATGGTGGCTTTGGTTAAGGGTATTTCTACTCCACATTTTTTGTAAATTATGCAGAAATAACATTTTCATTAAATTTCTCTAAAAATATTTAACAACTTCTCCAAAGGGAGAAAACTGTGAGAAATAAAAATAAATCAAACTAAAATGAGAAACAGGAAAAGAAATGCAGGGGAAAAAAATCAATCTACATTAAAAAAGGTTACAGCTTATACATGAAAAACTGACTCAAGTAATATTCATGACATAAGCATGATACATACTTATCTATATTTGAGTAGAACCACTCATATATACACCATTTATGTGCTTTAGGAAGCTTGAGCAGGTTACGTAATCGAAAACCAATCTTCTGTGAGGCTTTCTTATCTGGTGTTGACATTGTTGCTGTAAATTTCTGTAAAATAAAGAGATTAATTTTAGTCCACTAAAAAGGAATAATTATAATACTGAATATATTTGTAAAAAAGTAGACTATAGTTATGTATATAAAAAGATTCAATAATGTATAGAAGTTTTAGTTACTGCTTAACAATTAGACATTTTGATTATTTCTTACAAAATTAAAGTTTCCAGTCTCATAATACACTCTTCCCTTCACCAGATCACCAATTTATCACAAAGGCTTCCAAAGGACACAAATCAACCACCAGGTGAAGACAAACATAAGGTGAGACCTCAAAACAAAAGTGCTTTTATTCCATGGAACTTGGAGTTCTCCAGCGAAGCAATAGGAAAAAGTGCTCTGGTTCCCTAATCCGAAAGTTCTTCTTCATAACATTCTTGCCTTCCTTGTCATTTTGATAAGATAGGTGAAATATGTGCCTATCAGGTTTGTACTGCAGTACAATTCTATTTCAAAATAGGTATACTGGAAAAAGATTATCAGAAATTGCTTTAAGAGTTCTTGGGTCAGAAAAGACTATTAAGAACTATGCTTTTATTCAGAATGAGGAGGACACTGGGGAGGAGAGAGGGAGCAGGCCCAGATTTTACCAGTGAATTCTGTATCAAATTAGAGAGCTCCAACACTATTAAAGTGTTCTAAATCACTAAAGGAAAAAAGATTCATAACTATTTTTATAAACACTGCATAGTATAGATAATAACTCTGCCACAATATAAAAAAAGAAAATCTCAGAAAATATCACTCATTTGCATTAATTTTGAAAATGCTTGGAGAGCTATCCCATACTCACAGATTGGAAGCATTAGTATTGTCAAAATGTTCAATTACCCAAAGCAATCTATAGGTTTAATGTTAATCCTATTAAAATTCAAGACATTTTCACAGGAATGGAATAATCTTAAAATTTTTACAGAACCAAAAAGGATTCCTAATAACAAAACAATCTTAAGAAACTGAAGGCATTACATTCCTAGATTTCAAACACTAATAAAGATATATCAATTAATTTATGCCAAAAGGGTCAAGAATATACACTAGAAAGAGTATTACTAAATAGTACTGGGAAAACTAAAGAGACATATGTAAAGGTATGAAAATGTACCGTACACCAATACACAAAACCAAATTTGAAATGGACTAAGGTCTTGCATATAAAACCTGAAACCAGCAAACTCTTAGGAAAAAACATAACAGGAACCTTTTTGATATTGGTCTTACTTTTTGAATTTCACATCAAAAGCAAAAGAATCAGCAGCAATATTAAAAGTAGAACTAAACAGGCTGGGTGTGGTGGTGTGTGTCTGTAAGCTTCAGCCTATGAAGTGGCTGGGGCTAGGGATCATGGTTTGAGTCCTGCTCGGGACTAGTGAGACCTAGTCCCAAAAAATAGCTGGGCAGGGTGGTGCATGCCTGTAATCCCAGCTACCTGGGAAGCTGAGGCTGAGCAATGTGAGTTCCTTGGGCTAAAAACAGTGAGACCTAATCTAAAAAAAAAAAAAAGTAGAACTATACAAAATTGAAATGTTTTTGCAAGAAAACTGTCAACAAAAGGCAACCTACTGAACAGGAGAAAATATTTCCAAATCATATATCTGGGTAAGGAGGTAATATCTAAAGTATATAAAGAACTTAATAGTAAAAAATAAATAAATCGGATCTGAAAATGGGCAGAAAATCTGAATAGACATTTCTCCAAAGACTAATCAGCAGGGAAATGCAAGTCAAAACCACAATGAGATTAACACCTATTCCTACAGAATAGCCATTATTAAAAAGACAAGAAATAATAAGTGTGGGTGAGGATGTGGAAAAAGGGTACCCTGGTGAATTACCATGGGAATAAAAATTAGTGTAGTCACTAAGAAAACAATATAGAATTCATTAAAAAGTTAAACATACAACTACCATATAATGCAAATAATTCAATTTATGGGTATTTATCTAAAGAAAGTTAAAATATGAACATGAAAATATCTGTATCTCTATTCACTGCAGCAGTATTTATAACAGACAAAGAAGTAACATAAATGTTCACTGATACATGAATGGATTAAAAAAATGTGTTTATGTATGCAATGGAATATTATTCAATTATAAAGAATAAAATCCTACTACTTGAATAACATGAATAGACTCTGAAAGCATTATGCTAACTGAAACAGTCAGAGAAAATCACAAACCCCTGATTCACTTATATTGTAACCTAAAACAAAACAAACCCAAAACTCCCAAGTTCACAGATGAAAAAGAGATTGGAGGTTGCTGGAGATGGGGTTGTAGGGTGGTAGAGGTGAGCAAAATGGGTAAAAGGGTCAAAAGATACAAACTTCTGGTTATGAAATAAAAGTTGTGGGAATGTAAAATATAACATGGTAATTATAGTTAATGATAGTGTATTGCATATTTGAAAGTCACAGAAAGCAAGTTCTCATAAACATGCACAAAATTTTAACTATGGTGACAGATGCTAACTAGACGTAGTGTGGTGATCCTTTTATAATATACACAAATATTGAGCGATTATTACATGTTAAACTAATATAATGCTACACTGATCATACCTAATTTTTTTTTTGAGGATAGGTCTCGCTATTTTTGCCTGTGGAACTGCAGGCTCATGTTGCCTGGGGTACCACAGACTCAAGCAATCCCCAGCCTCAGCTTCCCAGGTAGCTGGGATTATAGGCGTACGCCACCATGCCCGGCTATTTTTTTGGGACTAGGTCTCGCTACACTGCCCTGAGTGGGACTTGAACCGTGATCCCTAGCCCCAGCCGCTTCATAGGCTGAAGCTTACAGGCATGCTCCACCATGCCCAGCTTAATTTTTTTTAAAAAGCCTAAAAAAAAGAAAATTACTAGATAAATACCATCAGAATGTCAAAAGAATATAACTCAACCAAGTTCCATTTCATGAAAATAACAGTGGTCCAGTATTAGGACACTATTAATATGTCATTATTAATAAATCACAAAAGTAAAAACCATGTGATTATTTCTACTGGTACTAACAACACTTGATAAAATTCAATATCCATGAAAAAAAATCTTAATAGAAACAGACAAAACGATCTTGAACTATCACTGTAGTTGTTTCTGGCACAATTACTGTATCAAGAAAAGCAGACTTTACCAAAATCAGAACATCAACTTTCCAGTGCTCTTTCAAAGAATTGTGATTTTCAATTTAGGAGAGAAGAACATTTAATTATTGCATCCCTTGTATATGGGATGTATGACAGGTTGTTTATAAGAACTGAAATATGCAAAATAAGGCTAGAACCTTCTTATGCCACCAAAGAGCAGCACAAAGGGTAAACATTAATCACAAAAGTATGATAATCATTACAAGTAATCTACATTTGTTTCATGGGTCATTTAAAAAGCATATGCTAGCTAATGCAGCAAGAAAAAGCGATGTGCTACTAGGAAACCTAGTAATTCAGTTCTAAGGATAGAGAAGAAAATGACACATATGAAGTATATAAAAAGTCTCTTCAATTTAGTGTTGGAATTGAGGGGAGGCATCTAGAGGACGTGTATGGTCAGGCCCTACTGCAGCTTCTCCCACATACTGGGCAGTAGCCCCCTTGCTCCCACTAGGAAATGCAGATCCCTGGATCATGGTATAGACAGTAAAAGGACATGCTTCATTAGATTGTTAAATGTTTGTAGTATTTATAATGTTAGATTCATTATGTATCATTAATAGTCTCTTCAAATATAAGGAATTTTTAAACAATGACAACTGCAAATGACTTTTAGCCAGCTGATTACTCCAAAGAGTATTTGAAATGTGAATATTTAAGGATAAATTTATGCTACAAGATATAGTCTATTTGAGGGGCTCCTTTAAAATGTCTGTTTGAATATCTTTTTAAAAAGAAAAACTTTAAATGTGAACATTTTCACTTTAAGCTAAACACTGCCTATTATATGTAACAAAGATACCATGTAAATCTTCATTATTTTAAAATAAACCCACACTTCAAAAAAGTAGAGGAAATGACTAAAAAAATAGAATATACCAGAAATGAAATGATACAGAAAAAGTACTGCTTGCATGGAATTCAATTTATAGAAAATGCCTAAATTAGAAAAGATTCCAAATAAGTAACCAACCCTTGTAACTTAAGAAAAACGAGCAAAGAGAACAAAAAGCAAGTAGAAAGAAGAAAATAAAGGTCAGGCACGGTGATCCGTGCTTGTAAGCGACAGCTTATGGAGTCGCAGCGGGGTCTGGGACAGCGGTTTGAGTCCTGCCCGGGGCAACACAGCAAGACCTAGTCCCAAAAAATAGCTGGGCATGGTGGTGCGCGCCTGTAATCCCAGCTACCTGGGAAGCTGAGGCTGGGGATTGCTTGAGTCCGTGGTACCATCAGCAACGTGAGCCTGCGGTTCCACATGCAAAAATAGAGACCTAGTCTCAAAAAAAAAGAAAGAAAATAAAGATTAGAGCAGAAATAAAGGAAACAGAAAAATGTAGAGCAAAATCAAACTAAAAGTTCTTTGAGAGTGTGAACAAAATTGAAAAACCTCTAACTAGACTGAACAATAAACATTGATACATTCCTTACCTTCAAAACACATCTCTCCCCATTCTAATAAAAAAGTCACTATACCATCATATTCAATTTATTATTTATGTATTTATTTCTTTAAAGAAACTAAGTCTCGCCAGGTTGTCCGGGGTACCCCGGAATCAAGTGATTCCTAGTCTCAGCCTCCCAGGTAGCTGGGATTACAGGCGCGCACCACCACGCCCAGCTATTTTTTGAGACTAGGTCTTGCTATGTTGCCTCGGGCAGGTCTCCAATCCTCCAATCCTCAAGCAATTCCCAGTCTCTGCCTCCCATCGTAGGCTTGGGATTAAAGCTGTGTGCCACCACAGCCGGCTCTAAAAATTTTCTCTTTAAAGTGAGGGATATGACAAAGGTATTGACTATCACCACTATCTTTTAACATAGTTTCAATGAAATTAGCCAATTAAAGGATTAAAAACTGTAAAAGAGAAGACATAACTACCATTATTTGTAGGTGATATGATCACCCCAGAAAACTCAGGAAAATCAACAAGAACCATTAAAATAAAAAATAGTAAGACAGAGGTCGGACATGGTGGCACATGCCTGTAAGCAGCAGCCTACGAAGCCACATGGGGACCAGGGATCACAGTTGCAGTCCCGCCCGGGGCAATGTAGGGAGACCTAGTTGCAAAAAAATAGCTGAGTATGGTGATGTGTGCCTGTAATCCCAGCTACCTGGGAAGCAGAGGCTGGGGATTACTTGAGTCCATGGTACCACAGGCAACATGAGCCTACGGTTCCACGGGCAAAATAGCGAGACCTAGTCTCAAAAATAAATAAATAAATAAAACCAAGAACAAAAATTATATGATCATATCAATATTCAAAGAAAGCACTGAGCATTTTAGTGCCTATTTATGATAAAAAATCAATAAGAGGAAGATACAAAAAAAATACTTTAATATAGGAAAGGCACTGTATTACAAATTCACACAACACCATGCTAAATGGTAAAAAAGTGAAAGCTTTTCCTTTTAAGATCAGGAACAAGACAACTACTCTTTATACTTCTCTCACAACTTCTATTTAATTTTTACTGGAGGACTTAGCCAGAACAACTAAAGAAGGAATCAAGGTTGGAGAAGAAGTAGTGAAACTATCACTACTTTTATATGACATAATATATATTAAAAAAAACTGAAAGACTCCACTAAAAAGGTATTGGATGATAATAATAAATGAGTACAGTAATGTAGGAGGCTACAAAATCAATATACAACGCATGCCTATAATCCCAGTGCTAGGAGACTGAGACCTGGGATTGCTTGAGCCCACGGGTTCCAGTCTATCCCTGGCAATACAGCAAAATCTAGTCTCTAAAAAATAGCTGGGCATGGTGGTGTGTACCTGTAATCCCAGCTACCTGAGAGGTTGAGGCTAGGGATCACTTGAGTCCATGCATTTGGGACTACCCTGGGGAACACAGTGAGACCTAGTCTCAAAAAAAAAAAATCAATCAATATACAGAAATATAGAATTCTGTTGTAGCCCTTTACACAAACAATGGGCTAAAAAAAGACATTAAAGAAAACCCCATTTACAATCAAGAAGTAAACACCTAGGAATAAATTGAACAAGGTGAAAGACCTGTACAATGAAAAAAAGACACTGTTAATAAAAACAGAATACCAAAATTAAAGGTCTTTCATGCTCATAGATGGAGAGAACTGACATTGTTAAAATGGCCTTCTTAGCTAAAATAATACAGACAAAATGTAATCCCCTATCAAAATTCCAGTGATATTCTTAAGCAAATATAACAAATATTAGCTAAAGCAATGATGAAAAAAAGGGGAGGGATGGAGGTATCACATCATCCAATTTCAAACTATACTATAATTTGAAAATGTCATGGTTTTTGACTGAGTAATATGGAGAGAGAGCATGTGCAAGCATAAGCATCATCACTTATTAGGGGAATGCAAATCAAAACAATGGGATATCCTCTCACAACTGTGAGAATGGTTTACATCAAAAAGTCTAGCATCAGGCTGGGCATGGTGGTGCATGCCTGTAAGTGGCAGTCTAGGAAACCGCAGCCAGAACCAGGGATTGCGGTTCGAGTCCCGCTAGGGGCAACGTAGCGAGACCTCATTCCAAAAAATAGCTGGGCATGGTGGCGCATGCCTGTAATCCCAGCTACCTGGGAAGCTGAGGCTGGGGACTGCTTGAGTCCGTGGTACCCTGGGCAACGTGACCAGCATTGGCAAGGGTGTGGAGAAAAAGGTATCTACATACACTGTTAGCAGAACTGTAAATTGGTCATAGTATACATAGTTACAGTAATCAAAACAGTGTGGTCCTAGAATGAAAACAGATACATAAATCCATGGAAGAGAATCAAGTGCCCAGATATAAACCCACATACAGCGATTAATCTCTGACAAAGGAACCATGATTATACCATGGAGAAAGAAAAATCTCTTTAACAAATGATGCTGGGAAAACTAAACAACCACCTGCAAAAGAAACTGAATGACTTTCTAAATCCATACACAAAAATAAATTAAAAGTAGATTAAAGCTTTGGAAGTCAGACCTGAAATCACAAATACAAAAAAGAAATGTAAACAATCCATTCCAAAATTTAAGTCTTAAAAATGCCGAAACAAAACATGTCTTAAAAATGTCATTAAAATGCCAACAGCTTTTGAGAAAATGAAAGGGGTATCAGAGGGAGAAGGAAAGGGGAGGTATCCCAAAAAACACTTATAGAGGTTGTGATCTAAAGAACAAAATATTAAAAAAAAAAAAAAATGCCAAAAGGCGGGCCTGGTGGCTCGTGCCTGTAAACTTCAGCCTATGAAGTGGCTGGGGCTAGGGATCGCGGTTCGAGTCCTGCGTGGGGCAGGACTAGCGAGACCTAGTCCCAAAAAATAGCTGGGCGTGGTGGCATATGCCTGTATTCCCAGCTACCTGGAAGCTGAGGCTGGGGATTGCTTAAGTCCGTGGTACCCTGAGCAACATGAGCCTGTAGTTCCACGGGCAAAAATAGTGAGACCTAGTCTCAAAACAAAATAAAACCAAAAAAAGAAAAAAAAAAAATGCCAACAGCCATGTAACAAAAGCTAGAGAAATAAATGAGACAACATCAAATTAAAGTTTCTGCATAGCAAATATCAGTAGAACAAAAGTACATCTTACTAAATAGAAGATACTTTTATATCATACATACAAGATGTTAAAATCCAAGGTATGTCAAAAACTCATACAATTCAACAATAAAAAAATAAACAATACAATAAAAAAATAGGCAGATCTGAATAATACTTTTCCAAAATGAACATACTGATGGCTGAGAGGTAACATGAAAGAGCATCATCACTTACTATTAGGGAGATTCAAACCAAACCACAAAGGGTATCATCTCACACCTGTGAGAACAGTTCACATCAAAAAGTCTAGCAATAAGTAGTATTGACAAAGGTGTGGTGAAAAGATATCCACATACACTGTGGAAATGTAAACTGGCACAAACATTTTAAAAATAAAATGGAGGTTCCTCAAAAAAAACTAAATATAGAGCTAATACGTAATCCAGCAATCTCTTTTGGGAATCTATCCAAAGACTATGAAATTCTTGACTCAAAGACATATATGTACCCTTGTGTTTATTACAGCACTATTTTATAATTGACAAATTATGGAAACAATGTCAGTGCCTACTGATAGATAACAAGGTCACGTGATTGACACGTATTCTTTCTTTCTCTCTCTCTCTTTCTCTCTCTCTCTCTCTCTCTCTTTCTCTCTCCCTCTCTCTCTCTCTCTCTGGAATATTACTCAATAAAAAAAACAGATGACAAGTTGGGCACCGTGGCTTGTCCCTGTAAGCTTCAGCCTATGAAGCAGCTGGGGCTAGGGATCATGGTTCGAGTCCTGTTCAGGGCAACCTAGCGAGATAAATAGCTGGGTGTGGTGGTGTGTGCCTGTAATCCCAGCTACCTGAGAAGCTGAGGCTGGGGACTGCTTGAGTCTATGGTACCCCGGGCAATGTGAACCTGCAGTTCCGCAGGCAAAAGTAGCAAGACCTAGTCTCAAAACAAAACAAAACAAAACAAAACAAAAATCAAGCAGATGACATTTTACCATTTGCATCAAAATAAAAGGAACTCCGGAAATATGCTAAGTAAAACAAGTCAGGAGGAGAAAGACAACTTCTTACTCGAGTTGATTATAAAGTTCATATAGAAAAATAACATGAGAATAGTTAAGAAAATGTAAAAAGAAAACTGTTTTACAAGATAATATGCAGTAATATAAAGTCAAGCTAAAACAACCTGATACCAGTATATACAGAGATATACCAGGCATACAGAGACAAAGTCTAGAAATAATCCCAAATATATATAGGGATTTAGCATGAGATGCAGAAGACATTTTAATATGCAAGCAAAGATAGATTACTCAGTAAATGTTACCAGGAAAACTAAGTAGTTTTCTGGAAAAAAAATTAGGTTGTAGTCTTACCTCATTCCTTACTCCAAAATAAATTCCAGATGGACTGACAATTTAAAATTTTTTTTAAAAAAGGAAGAAATAATATGAGAGAATTTTAAAACTATAAATTTTGGACTAGAGACGGCCTTTCTGTACATAAACTTGGAAAGACATAAAAAGGAGTTATAGTTCATCCTTAAATTTTTTTTTCAATTTGCCTGGTGAAAAAATATAGAAACGAAATAAAAAGACAAACTATAAATTCTGCAAAAATTTATATCCAACATAAGCAGTCAAAGGTTAAAGTTCTTAGAATATACAAAAATGTTACAAACTAACAAAAAAAATCACTAATACTCTAATAGAAAACAGGAAAAAAAAAACAAAGTTTACAGGAAGGAAAGTAGCAATTGTTGAACATGAAAAAAAAAATGTCATTCATAGACAAAATGCCAGCTAAAAAACAAGTGAGATACCATTATCAGATTAGCAAAAATCTAGATTTTTGGTTATAACCGAGTTGACAACATTTCAGAAAGTGGGCTCTATGATAAAGTCACAGGGAAAAGTATAAACCAGTACAATTTCTTTGGAGAATGACATGACACTACTTTAAAATTTTCAAATGCGTATACCCTACCATCTGGCAATTCCAACACTCTGGCATCTGTCCTAAAAAAAATCTGCATATTTACACAAACATGCTTGGGGTATACACTATAGCATTGTTTATAACAGTAAAAACTTAAAAACCACTTAAATAACTATAAATAGTAAAGTCTTCCTACTTATCTATTTACCTACCTACCTATTTACCTGTCATTCATCACAATTATGATGGTGAACATACTTTTGAGAAGAAAAAATAAACTACAGAATGATGCATGATCTTTGTAAATGTAATTAAAAAACTACATACAATAAATAATACATTTTCTGCATATGCACATCTATAGTTTTAGACATACTAGAAAAGTCTAAAAGGATAATTACAAATGATTTACAGTGGTTACCAGAGGATTAGGGCGTTAATCTCGAGTAGGTAAAGGATAGAAAATTATTTTTCATTATAAGTCTATTTTGGAAAAATTACAGAAAAGTTGCAAATATAGCAGAGTTCCCATATGCCTAATGTCCAGAGTGC
>PVHY01020257.1:0-15963 GCA_004024945.1 Uropsilus gracilis | reverse complement strand
AGGGAGTGAATTCTTAACATGGTTTCCTTTGCTCTTTAAAAGTGTGAGACTGGAAAAACCTTTCGTAAGCCACATCCAAAGTGGAAAAAAAGGGCAAAAAAAAAAATAGTAACTCCAAAGTAGACCCCATACCCCGCTCCCCACAAAATCACTTCTAAAATGTGAGCCTTCGTCCAAAGTGCGAATTTAAGAATCCGGATGCCCCGCTTTGCGGGGAAACCCAGGGGACCGCTGGCGCGTGCGCGGTCCCCATTCTCCGAAAAGGGCCGAGGCTGGGTCGGGGCCGCGGCTGGGACGGGGCCGCGGCTGGGACCGGGCCGCGGCTGGGACGGGGCCGCGGCTGGGACGGGGCCGCGGCCGAGTGGGGGCGGGGCGTGGCCGGCTGGGGGCGGAGCGGGAATTCGGTTTCACACGGAAGTTCACGCTGGGAACCGTTTTCCCTCCCGCCCTGCTACCCGCCTCCTCCAGCCCTTTGCCCGCCGCCCCTAGTGGAGGGCGCCTCGCCCTGAACTCGCAGGTAACGCCTGTCGCTCTGACCTGCTGGGAGTTGTAGTTTGCAAGCCCCTCCCACGATGGCTGCACGCAAGCGTATGGGCCAGCGGAGAACTACACTTCCCAGGCGCCCTGGGATCTGGGCGGAGTCGGGCGGGGGTGGGGCTCCGGCCCGAGGCTTGGTTGTGGCGGCTCTTTTGTAAATGTAGTGGCGACGGTGTCTGGGGTAGGAGTGGACGGGGAGGTCCGGCACCCGCGGAGGGGTAATTAGCGGGTAAAGGGCACGGAGCTGTTGGCTGTTTTTCGCCGTCCATCTCCCAGGGCTGCGGTGCGCGGGAGGGACCCGCTCTGCATCCCGGAGGGACGCGGGCTGGCAGTGTTCCGGCCGCAGCCGACACAGGCTGACCCCGGTCACGGCCTGGGGGGAACCCGCTTACCTTTCAGGGGGTGTCAGTGCCTTCTGCTTTTGGCGGCTTCGTGAGCAGCTAGAAGCACAAGGATGTAGTGTATGAGGAGGAATGTATCGTGCTGTTGCCTTTTGCCCTCGTGAGCGCGGATCTCACTCACCCTTGTCAAATGCTTGTCTTTCGAAGCTTTCCTGTGGATTCGTGGTTTTCAAGTGAGTTTTTGGGGAGGAGGGGCGGGAGGCGATAAATCTCCTAAGCCAATTTGATATTTTCCATGGTTTGAGCATAATTTTGCTTTTTTTTTTTTTTTTTAAGAGACTCGGTCTCGCTATGGTGCGCGGGGTAGTCCTGAACCCATGGACTCAAGTGATTCCTGGCCTCCGCCCCCAAATAGCTGGGATTACAGGCGCGCGCCACCGCGTCCGGCTGAGCATAAATTTGAATTAACTGTTTGCATCTACTTTTCTCCATGATTTATTTTTCTTTTTCTCCACTGCTTAGACATTTTTTCAAAAGTCGATCTTTAAACTGTTATAAAGAATGTTTTCCTAGCGCTCTTGGGAGGTTTCAAGGCCTTCAATTTGTTTCAGGAAGATTTTGGTATCTGGAAAATCAGAGTGCACATAGTAATACTTTGTAGGCATTTTACTGTTTATACTCCTTTACCAGGGCTTTATCAGGAATGACTAGTACATTGAGGTGAAAGAATGTTTTTATACTTCTTCCCGACAGTAAATATACTTTTTAGGATTACAATCATAAAACTGAAATGAAGAAATAGAGGCTTTTTTAAGTGGGAGAAAGATATTAGATGTGCAAACGCTGCATTGTGATGGTGATACTTGCACCTCCCAGTGTAGTAGTGATCTCTGCTAGTTTCTGATATTATGAAATGACCTTCCCTTCTCTCCTTCATAAATTTGGATCTCACAAACTTCCTGCTAAGATCATATGGATGTGACCTGATTGACTTTTATGAAAAATTATTACCTTTTCAGATAAGGTTTCTAGTTCAACAATAATTAGACTTTGCTTAGAAATTACTTGAATCAGGATAACAATTCAGTAAAGTGATCCAGTCTTTAAGCATACAGCTCAGATGTTTAAACCAGTGTAATCACTACTCAAAGATAAGAGCATACCATATTAGATCCCCTTTCCAGACATACTACCCACTTTTACCATGATTCTGACTACTTGAGATAGAGTTTTGCCTGTTTATTAACTTTATTTTAAATGGAAACATACAGTATGCATTTTTCAGGCTTAGCTTAATGTTCCTTAATGTTACTACCCTGTAGCAGCGGTTTTAAAAAATGTCTCAATAGCTGTGATTTTAAAAGTTTGATATCAGTGATAAAACAAATCTCTGTCATTTTTGTCTTTGGTTAATGGTTTATAAGCATTCTTTTTGTTCCTAGAAAAGCTCTAGTTGTATTTCGTTGGACAGTAACTTTTTAAAACTCTTTTAAAACCAGAAAGCTTGGCAAAAAATAATGAAGTTCACTGTCTTCTATTTCTTTCAGCAGTTCTATAAACTGGACTTCAGAGCATTTGCCTATCCATTCAAAAAAAGAAATACAACTATTTCAATGTGTTTCATACAGTGGAATGAAATAACAAGGGAAACAGCAGCCTGTTGTTTTAAAAATCCCTTAACATTATAGGTTTTTGACCTAATGACACCATCTGTCTTTCAGTTTTTCAAGTCACATTAGTCATATTTCAAGCCATATGTCACTGTCACTAGTGGCTACCGTATTGGATAACACGGGTATATGTAATTGTGGTTTTTGGTTTTCTTTCTCTATTGTTTATGTACTACTCTGTATTTGCTTTTGTTAATCAATATATCTTGGTTATTTTCATATCAACATAATGAGCTTGTTCTCTTCAGCAGTTGCATACTGTGAATATTATAATTAGTTGGGACTCTTCTAATGGACATTAAAGTTTAATTTCAGCTTATTATAAATATTATGAACCTGTGGCAGTATTAGCCCAAAATGCTTAAATTTAACATTTTTGAGGCAAGGGTTTTGTACATTTATAGTTTGGATATTGTCAAATTTTCCTTCAAAGATTCTCCCAGTTTATATTCTCAAGTCACACTTTATAAAAGAGTTACTTTTTATATTGGGTGATATTTTTAGTCTTTACCAACTCAATATATGAAAAAATGGTATGCCATCACACTGTTCTAATTTTTGTTTCTTCAATTGAGTGAGGATGAGCACGCTTTAATTTTGGGGTGAGGATGAGTACATTTTAATTTTGGGGTGCCTTTTGTCTTTTTCTGTAAATGTCTTTTATATGTCAGCTCTTTAGAAACTACATATGACTAAATGCATGTTCATTTGCTCCAAATTGCCATTTTTCATTTTCTTTTAGTTATAGATATCTTGCCATATTATGTTGATAAGTTTAATATTGTGTCTAAAAAGTAGTGAGAGATGTTATTCTACTTTAGTACTAGATTCTTTCTCTCTCCTCTTCTCTGCTCTCCTGGGAGAAGTGGCTATTCCAGTTCTCCTTTCTCTTCATCTTACCTGCCTACAAACAAGTTTTTATCTCCTGTGTTAAAAAAACAAATAGAACTCTCTTTACCTTACTTCTCTGTGTAGCTACTAGTCTATTCCCTTCCCATTAAACCAAAACTGGAAAATTTTACTCTCTGTCTCCAATATTTTATTCTGTCATGTATACTTTTTGATGCTCCCCCACCCCCAACACAAGCTGCTCTCCGTGAAGTTAATATGATTTTGCTAAATTCCAAGGTCAGTTTTTAGTTCATCCCATCCATCATCCACTAACATTGTATATAGCATGCACCTTCATGCTTCACTGCCTTGACTTTGTCCATGAATTCCTTTTTTTAAAAAATAATTTTAATTTTTTTCTTATGTCATTGTAGTCCCCATAGTTCTTCCACCACCTTATCTTTTATGAACAGTTACCAGTTTCTTTTGTGTTCATTCTTTCCCTGTTTTGTCCCTTCTACTGTAAGCTTCAATTCTATGGTCAGCTTGTTAGTTTTGACTTTTTCTTGTTATTTTGTTTGGTTTAATCTGTATTCCACATATCAGTAAGACAATCCAGTGTTATCTTTATCTTTTTCCTTCTAATTTCAGCTAGCATAATGCCTTCTAATTCTGTCTGTGTTGCTGCAAATGACATGAGTATTTCTCTTTTGATTATTGAGTAATATTCCATTATGTAACTTTACAACTACTTTTTTTTTTTCTTTCTGAGACTAGGTCTCACTATTTTTGCCCATGGGATTACAGGCCCGCGCCACCACACCCAGCTATTTTTTGGGACTAGGTCTCGCTGTGTTGCCCCAACTGGGACTCGAACTGTGATACCTAGCCCCAGCTGCTTCATAGGCTGAAGCTTACAGGCACGAGCCACCGTGCCCAGCGACTTTACAACTACTTTTTAATCCATTTGTCAGTTTTGAGGCATTAGGGTTATTTCTGTATCTTTGCTATTATAAATACTGCTCCAGTAAACAATAGGAGTGGAGGTTTCCTTTCAAATTAGTGTTTTTGTGTCCTATTGGTAGATTGCCAGGAGTGAAATCACTGGATCAAATGGTGGATCCATTTTTTCTCTGTTCTGAGGAACAGCCACATAGCTTATTTTAGTGGCTGGACCAGTTTATAAACCCACCAGCAATGTAGAAGATTCCATCACTTAATTGCCTTTTTTAATCTGGGTCATTCTCACTAGAGTGAAGTGGTATCTCATTGTGGTTTTAATTTGCATTTCAGTGATACTGATGCTGAACATTTTCTCATATGCCTGTTGACCATTTGCATTTCATCTTTTTAGTTTTCCTGCCCATTTTTTAATTGGGTTATTTGTTTTGCTTTAGTTGTGTAAGTTCTTTCTAGATCTTTTTTTGTATCAGTCTCTTATCTATCATATGGTGTGCAAATATTTCCTCCCATTCACTTAGATATCTCTTTGCTTTGATTATTGTCTCTTTTGCTGTACAAAAGCTTTTTAGTTGAATGTAGTCCCAACTTTTTATCTTTTCCTTTATTTTCTTTGTTTTTGTAGATGAGTCCTCAAAGAAGCTTCTGAGGTGTATGTCTTGGAGTGTCTTGCCTGTATTTTCTCATATATTTTATAGTGTCAGGTTCAAGTCTTAGCCATTTTGAGTTGGTTTTTACATATGGTTTGATATAATAGTCTAGTATTATGATTTTGCATGTTGTAGTCCAGTTTTTCCAACATCATTTGTTAAAGAGACTTTCCTTGTATACCAATGTATATTCTTTGTTCCTTTGTTGTAGATTAGTTGACCATATTTATGTGATTTTATTTCTGGGCTTTCTGTTTGATTCCTTTGGTCTCTGTGTCTATTTTTGTTCCAGTACCATGCTGTTTTTATTATAATGACTTTGTATTGTTGTTTGAAGTCTGGGAGTGTAATGCCTCCCTTCTTCCCCTTTTTAGTCAGGAAAGCTTTTGCTATTTGGGTTGTGTGTGTGTGTGTGTGTGTGTGTGTGTGCGTGTGTGCATATGAATCTCACTAGTATTTGTTGTATTTCTTTCAAGAGTGTCACTGAGATTTTTATTGGATGAATTTCATTCTTTTGCGTCCCTTTACCAAGGTAGTGTCTCTACTGGGATGTCTAAAAGGCATTTAAATGTACAAAACTCATCTCTTGATCTTTTACTACCCAAACCTGTTTTACTTCCAGCCTTTCTCATGGGCTGAACAAGTCTGTTCTTTCAGTTGTTTAGCAGATACTTTTAAAGAATGAAGGGGAAAGGTCCCAGTGAATTCTAGAAGTTTGGTAGACATTAAAGGAGGAGGAGTTGATTATGTAGTATGATCATAGGTGATTAGAAATTGGGTGCTTTATATGGTGGAGAGAGGGAAATTAGTCTAGAAGCAAGAGAGAACAACAAGGAAAACACGTATTCTACTTTGAGGCCCAGTGACACAAGGATATACCTTCCCTAAAAAGAAGTGTTCTCAGGAAGGTGAGAAAATGCTCAAGAGAAAAGGTTACAGTTAGTAGGGGAATTTGCTGGTGATGGACAATGAATATTTTGACACTAGAAATGGAGATAGAATATGGCATGTGCTTGGAGAATAGAATTTAAGACATAAAGGTTGACTTTGGAGATTAGGCCTTATAGAGACTGATATAAATTGGTTTAAACACAAAAAGATTAACCTTAGAGAATTCAAGGAAGTTCATAGTGATGAACTGTGAGGACTGGGTGGTTCCTGGAGTAATTAGGCATTGGCAGGGAAGGTTACAGAGAAGGTTTTGAAGTCTGGTCTTACTCTGTACCTTATAACTGTACCACTGACTCATTCTTCCCAATTGTCTCCTTAATTTTATCCTCTAAATGAGTTCTCCCTGTCCACCCTACCTAAATTTTCAGTCTCCGTCCCTCACATCTCTTAAAATTTTCTCCTTAAGAGCACTTACTACTATTTATCACATTGTATTGTATTGTGTGTGTGTGTGTGTGTGTGTGTGTGTGTGTGCTTTGTGTGTTTTCCCTGCAAGACTTTGACTGAATATGCTGGTGATGGATATAATAATAATATTATATTATACATTATGTAACACCATTATATAATATATTAGTGAATATGTTATTATTATATAATATATATATAATATAACCAGGGCCTAAAACAGTTTCTGGTAAAGAACTCAATAGATAAAAATCAGACATGCAAAGGAAGAAAAACTTATCTCTCTGTTTATGTCCCATGTAAATTTATTTATTGCACAGTGACAGATATGATAGGAATTTGGTTATCTTAGGGTTTCATACGTGTAGCTGTCTTATGTAAGTTTCTTGCTGAACATTGACAATGAATATTCAGCAAATACTACTTTATAGTACTGAACTTATTTTCAATATAACCTTAGTTCTGATTTAATATTTTACAACTTCCTTCTGTCTGCCAGGCTTGGATGGTGTTAGTCAATGGTGAACATACAGATATCTTCAAGGAACTCAGAGTTTGGTAGATTATGAACATAGAGAAAAATACCACTAATAACAAGAAAATAGTCATGCCAGAAGTCTCTAGGATTACAGATGAGGGAGTGCCTGGTAGGTGAGGAGTTAGAAGGACAAGGGGAGAAGTGACATATAAAGCCATGGGAGATGTTTTGGAACAAGGGCTAACTTGAGTTCCCTAGTTGAGCAAAGAAGCAGTTTTGAACTAGGACCAAAAACATGAAAGTATTTAATGTAATATTGCTAAAATACTTTTTCCCCCTTTGGTAGCTGCATAGCTTAGAAGGTGCTTTAGCTCCTATAGTTTTCAGTCAACTGAATGATTAGATTGGAAGAGAACTTAAGTTTTTTAAATTCAGTAAAATATTTTTAATACTAAACAGTATTTTTAATATTAATGTTTTTAATATTAAAAACAATATTTTTAATTAAACAATATGTTTAATACTAAACAATACTTTTAATACTAAACAGACATGTAACTTAATTTGTTAGTATTATGTTATAGTCTTATGTGAAGTCAGTAGATTTTTAAGCTGGGTTGAGATTTGTGTAGAAAAATTAATTTTCTTGACTGTCTTCTTTCTATAGGTATTGGAAATTAAAAGCTCTTCCAACTTTTCTATTATTTAAGTATAATAGTATCATTGGACTAAAATGTTCCTGATGCCAACCTCTTCAGAGTTAAACTGTGGGCAGAACTTAACCCAGTGGATCACCAATCCTTCTCGAGCTGGGGTCATATTAAATCGTGGATTTCCTATTTTGGAAGCAGATGAAAAGCCAGCAGCTGTGAACATTTCTACCAACTTTTCTAATAGAGCTACACATATTTCAGATAATGTCAGCTTTGTAAATGAGGAAAATTCACTTCATGAAGAGCACGAGTTGGAGTCTAATAGCCCTTGCAAGCTACAATCAGATAAATCTGAAACACATAGTATCTTTAGTTTAACTAGAAAAGGATCGCATATAGTGGCATGTCAGGATGCTCCTAGACAATGGGAAGATAGCAAAAACAACTCTGCCTCAGATTTTGTGAATGAAGTCAAAGACGTATCTTATAAGGACCCACTTTTTACAAAGCTTGAACAGGTAAAATGGGATTTGGCATAACACATATTTGTGCTATTTTAGATTTCTATTTGTGATTCTAGGTACTCTTATTTTTTTCCCTATACTGTGAAATCCTCAATTTACTAAATTTTACCTTTTGTCTAATGTGAAATATTAAACTTGTTTAGTATGTAGGATAGAAAATGACACTAAAGATGATAACATCTTTTTAAATTCCTATCTCATTTGGCAAAATCAGAATTAGAAACACTTGGAAAATTGATCATATATGCCCTATACTGATATCTATCCTATTGTCAGAATCAAATGATTCATAGGACTCTTTCTGCTTCTTAGGTGAGGTACATGATAGAGTTTCCTTCATAAGAAAATTGAAATTTTTAGTTTTGATGTCAGATATATTTACTTGGATATCCCTTTTTGAAGCTCTATTAAAAAAGCTCTGAAGAGTTTTTTAAGCTCTTCTTAAGAATTAAGATAAATATAAGGAGCAGTGTCCATAAAGACATGTTAAGTTGGTTTAATAGAGTTCATTTTGTTTAAAAGCTGAAAGAAGTACAGCAAAAGAAGCAGGAACAACTGAAGAGGCAACAGTTAGAGCAACTACAAAGACTCATGGAAGAGCAAGAGAAACTGCTTACAATGGTGTCTGGACAACACACATTACCAGGTATTTTTTGCTTACCTAGGGCCTTCAGTTAGTACAATGAGAGAGAGAGTATAGTTATATGACAGGTTACCATTACTCTATCATATGTTGCACATTTTGTATAGACAGATAATTGTGAAATGTTGGAAGTAGACTATAATTGGGACAATTGGGAAATTGCCATTCTGGAGGATGTGTACCCTGATTAATTTTAAAATAGCAGAGTAAAAAAAGGACCTGGGGCCATATGCTTGCCTCTTGGTGCTACCTTTTAAAAGACACACTTTACTAATTGAAAAAAGCGTTTGTTCTGTTCAGATCTTGCACCTGTCATTGAGAATGCAAAGGAGAAAAAGCAGTGGCAAATAAGTATACAAAGTGTGACTAGGTGGGATTTGGGATATGGGGTCTTGAGAAATGTACAAATGAAGAATGGCTTAAGAAACTGGAGTATTTTGGAGAATATAGAGAATGCATTGTGTGTATCTTGAACTAGTTGAGTGCTTCCTGTCCCTTTATGAATTATATAGTAACAAGAATGTTAACATTTTCTCTTAGATAATAGTCTGTGATTCTGTTAAGGCAGATATAGCACTGTAGTAGAGTGAGAGCAAAGAAGATTTCAAAGTCATTAATATAAAAATTCAATTATGAAATAGTTGCTTTAGAGCAGTGGATTTCATGCTTTTTGGTCTCAGAACCTTTTATTTAATATGTAATAATATAAAAATTATAATCAAGACTCTTAAATTATTGAGGACCCCAAAAGACTTAGTTACATATACTATAGTTATTAATATTTGCTGTGCTAGAAATTAAAACAAGTTTAAAAATGCACTTAAATAATAGCTGATTATATAACATTTTAAAATGAAAAAACTTAAATCAGTGAGAATAGTATTGTCTTATGTTTTTAAAATCTCTTTAATTTTTATCTTTAAAGAACCACGTTATTCTTGCATTCTATCTCTTGACTTATGTTGTTCTGATTGCAGTATGTAAAAAATATCCAACCTCATATGATTATTTTAATAATTAAAAAAAGAGGAGTATTTTAATAGTTTTTTGAATTTATAAAAGTAAATTTATAATTTGCAATTTATTAAAGAAAATTTTGAGTAATAAGTTTAACAGAGGGAGAACAAGACTTGTGTGCTGAATACCACAAAACATTGTTGAAATAAATTAGTTAAATCAATTTAAAGACATCTTATTTATGGTGTGAAGGACAACCATATTACCAAGTTGATGTACACATTTAATGCAGTGCATTGTTAGAGAAGTCCAGTGTTTGAAGGAAGAAGAATGAGATGGAAAAGATTGATGACAAGGGGGACTTGGTTTCTTTTATGTATGTGTGTATGTATGTATGTACTTATTCACTTATTTATTTTTAATTTGCATTTGCATATATAGGTGTATTTATATTTATATTATTGTATACCCCGGGGCTTTCCCATTCCCTAACACCTGCTAACCATCCTACTCTTTAGTGCCCTTTGCCTCCCCCTCTTTCTTCCCCTTCTTCCTCTCTCGCGCCATTGTTCAGTCCCATTGGTTGTTTCTAATTTTTCTTACTCATTTGTTTGTTTTTCCCTATATCTGTCATATAAGTGAGGCCATCCTATATTTCTCTTTTTCTTTTTGACTTATTTCTGCTAATATGAGTACTTCTAGTTCCATCCATGTTGTTAGTAGTTTTCAAATAACTGTGGTTACTTTGACATTGCACCCAAACTCAAGTGGCAGTTCTTAGCAGTTATTCACAGTATGGAATCTGAAACTTTAATGAACTTTTGCAATACTCTATTGCATTAAGATATTTTGGAAAATCTTGGTATTTTGAATGGACCTTGTGTCACCATGATTTCATAAAGTTGTACATTGGTTATTTGGTGAATAAAAGGTCACTGAGTTATGTGGCTCTTCAAAATATTCAGATCTTGTATTAGACAAAAACATTATATCTGTAATAACCACTACAGAGCTCATAAAACTGTAACTCTTGTAGTGGTGGAAATGTTTTCCAAAATTCTGATTTTTATCATTGGAAACAAATATTACCTGTTCTTTCTCTTCAAGGAACTAACTCCTTTCGTTTTTGAGAAAATATGTCAAGTACCAAGTTTTAATCATCACAGTTGCATTCATCCTTTCAAGTAGAAATGTTGTCCCATAAGGACACTTGAGCCGGGCACGGTGGCTCGTGCTTGTAAGCTTCAGCCTATGAAGCGGCTGGGGCTAGGGATCGCGGTTTGAGTCCCTCCTGGGGCCCGTAGCAAGACCTAGTTCCAAAAAAATAGCTGGGCGTGGTGGCGCGTGCCTGTAATCCCAGCTACCTGGGAAGCTGAGGCTGGGGATTGCTTGAGTCTGTGGTACCCCGGGCAACAAGAGCCTGCAATTCCACAGACAAAAATAGCAAGACCTAGTCTCAAAAAAAAAAAAAAAGGACACTTTTGCTTATAACTCCAACAATTATATAGCCATATTTCAATTTATAGCAGCAGTGATTTCTGCATACAGTAAGTTCTCACTTCATTAATGGGTCTTAGAAACTACAGTACTAAACACAACAACCTATAACAACAGCAGATCTTTCAATAATGATATTTTCTAGTACTGTGTTTTTTTCTCATCAATGTTATAATGAAATATTATTGAAGAGGTGTACTTCTCATTTTCACCCACAGAATGTGAAAAAGACCAAGGATTTAATAAAATTAATAATTTTTTGTTACTCTAGGACATTCAATAAAACTTTTTTTTTTTTTTTAAATTTCAAGTGCATGGTGGTGATGAATGCAGTGACTGCTCGCACTGTTGGTGCTGCTGTCCTTCCTCCCGCTTTGGTTGGAGGCATTGGGAGCTTCTATTTAATTTCTGCACTGTCACTGACTGTCAGCACAATAAAAGTGTAATGTCTTAATAGTATTTTATGAAAGTGGTTTTGACCTGGTGAAAGACCTTGAAAGAATCTTGGAAACCTCCAGGGGGCTGATGGACCAACTTTGAAATTTGCTATTTTGAGATACTGTGATTTGATAAAGTGTTCAGGCTGAAGTGCATGATTATGAACCAAAAATATTTGGATGGGAAGAGTATTGCTACTTTGAAAGGGAGGTTAAACCTAGTATTTAGTGAGATTCTGATTTCCAGTTTATTTGTGGACTGGGAGTAAGGTAGATGGTTTAAGGTTTAAGAGAGAGGTGGCATTTTTAAAACACTTCCCATTAATTGTATCTTCACTTCTTAGTTGAGACAATCGGAGAACAAAGGAATAGCAGTGGAATTTCAAGAGGCTATTATTACAGCAGGCAGGATGAGTAGTACTATCATCTACTCTCCAAGAATTGCAATTTAGAGAGACAAGGGAAAACTACTCTCTACTGGGTTATCTTAAAAACAGACACCTAAGAAACAAAATGGGAGAAAGTAATACAGAAGATTTAGAAAGTATAGAAAAAGAAAAGTTACACGTAATTCTACCACTTGAGGATAATGAAATGTTAATGATAACATAAAGGCAAGGTACTTTTACGTGCTTTGACACAGAGCAGTTATTGATAATTACAGAACAGTTCAGATCATTTCTAACTGTCTACAGTGATATTCTCTGTCACGAGGCTGTGATATTGAGAACTCTGGCAGTGTTCAGATGGAGCATAAATAATAGCTTCTAGAGTGAGATGGTGTATATATACCGTGTACATGATTAAATACACTCAAAATTACACAGGTTCACTTTGGAATGTTAAAGTTTCGTTATTTTTATTTCTTGTTAAATTCCTAGTAAGGAGGAGAATACTTTTTTCACTTAGATGAAACTCTGTGGTAGGAGTTAATATGAGATAAAAGAGAGCATGTTATAGGAAATCAGTAACTTTGTTGATTTTCTTCACTGCAGGTATAACTCCATTGCCTGATGCTCAGAGCCAGAATAGATCTCCAGGAAATTCAGTCATGGCTGAGAAAGCCATGTCCTTCTTACCATCATATATGTACCAGAATCAGATTCAAGATAAAATGCACACTTCCAACATTTTATCTGATGAACAAAACAACTTCTGTAGAACTACTCATCAAGATTTTGTCTTAACTTCAAAAAGTGGTGCTTCTCCCAATTTGTTTTATGTGACACAATATCAAGAAGCACTTATGAAAAAAAATGATTTGAAGGAAGAAAACCATCCTATAGGTGAGTTACTTATATTTTCCTTTTCTGTACTTAACTAGAGGTGTTACCTAGTTGTCCTTAGACAAGAATAGTTCCTTTCGCATTTTTTCTGTTCTGCAGCCTCTGATCCTGAATTGGATATAGAATTTAAGACTTTTCAAATGATCACATTATTCATGTTGACTTTAGACCTTGCAGGGCATATGGGGTCTTCAAGAAGGGAGGCAACAAATTTTGAATCTATCACTTTGCAGTGAGAGCTTAGATTGAATTAATTACAATGTTTGTTTGGTAGTGATGGGAGTGCATGGTAGAAAATGTGAAATGTGAGAGATTGATGATGGAAGTTATTACTTAAAAAGGAAATTCTCCTAACCCAGTTTCTTGTTTTAGCTTCACTGTATTTTCATCTGTATTCCCTGCCTCAGAACTGGTATTCCATGTCTGATGGTGTAAACATATGGCATATTTCTAGCTTAATTTCATGTCTTGTTCAAGAAATCCTATATTTGTCACTCCCATCTCCCCCCCTCCCCCCCCTTTTCTTTTACATTTTTGTAATGGTAGGAAATTGTATAATAACTGTTCTTTTTCCCACTCAGTGTGGGAAATAGTTATGATGTATTGTGGTGATCATAACCATAATATTTAAAAAATTTTGGGGGATACTTTTTGCTCATTCCCTTTCCCCCTCCCCCTCCCCCACTCTGGTCACTGCAACTCCACTCACTTCAAGCTGTTGATCCATATTTGGCTCACTGGTCTTTTCTTTTTCTGGAACTATGTTCTTTTTTCCTGGGTGCAGACTTGCACTCCTGGACAGCAACAGATGAGGCTGATAGAATCTCCAGGAGCAGCTGAGGTGGATAGTCTCAGGAACTTGTTACAGGACAGATACATGGTGTGCTTCTCCAGGATCCTTTCTGGTGTCTTTAACCTGTTGCTGGTTCTATGCCATACAGTTCTGATATCTGGGTTTGGGAGTCTATGCCATACAGTTCTGATATCTGGGTTTGGAAGTCTAACTCCTAGCTGCTGGTCATGCAGGCATTCCCTGATGGGGCAGACTTCCCTAGGTGGTTGGTCCAATTCCTCTCCTCTCTCCTGTTAGTAGTTCTGCCATGGGACCACAGCCAGGCATTGTGGTTTTCATCCTCCATTGGTTGATAAAGGAGGGAGCCTTTTTCACATTGCACATTACTGTGGGCCCGGGGTTTGATTTCCCAGTGCCAGAGACGATGCAGGTAGAAATCTGTGACAGGTTACCTCAGTCACGGTTTTTACCTTCCTGTCTCAGTGGTTCCTGACACGCTGCTTGTCCCACCCAGGTGGTGAGTGTATCCTGGGCCATTATTACTTCCTTTCCTCTGCATTATGTCTCAGCTGGAGAGACTGGATTTTTCATTCCTAGTGCAGGTCTGATTGAGGTTGGAGTAAACCAGAGTAGGGACCCCCGCCCCCCAAGCCCTCACCCAGACAGAGATGTCTGGCTCCACCCCCACCTTCTGTCCCCCCTGCCTATGTGAAGGCAGAAACCAGCTTCCCCAGCCTGAGAACCTTGAAACTGGAGTCCCTAAAACCCTGAGGTGCTGTTGGCATCGGACTCACCCTTTTCCCCCCACCCCTGCCAGTGACTTAGGCCGCGACGGGCATGTGCTGGAGCTCTTCTCCAAGGGCCTACACCACTCGAAAGAACCTTAACTCCCACCTCCAGCCTAACAAGGCTCACTGGGCCAAACTTAGAAGGCAGAGACTACTAATCCCCTCTCCCAGCTCAGTACCCTTGGATTCTTGCCCCCACCTCTGGACGCTGAAAGGGTGGAGACCAGGGTCTTCAACCCCGAGGCCCCTAGACCCCAAGATTCTGAGAGTCCAGTGGTGCAGGATTTACCCTGTCCCCAACTAGGATATTCCCCAGGGGTCAGGCCCAATAGTGATGGTTTCTGTCTCCATGAAATAGTAGATTTCCTTTCCTTCTTTTCATGGTTGATTTCTAGTTTGATGCCTTTATGATCAGAGACAATCGATGGTATGATTGAAATCTTCATGAATTTGTTGATATTGGTCTTATGGCCCAGTGCATAATTGATCCTGGAGAATGATCCATGTGCACTTGAGAAATAGGTATACTCAGGTTTTTGGGTGCATTGTCCTGTAATGTCTATTAGCCCATTTGGCCTAGGTTTTCATTTAGAGTCACTGTGTCCTTTTTATTTTTTGTCTCTTTGATCTATCTATTGGTGAGAGTGGGGAGTTAAGGTCTCCCACTATTTACTTTCTCTAATATCTTTTTTCAGAGATGTTAGCAATTGTTGATGCATTTTGGTGCACTTTCATTTGGTGCATATATAGAAGAGTATTATGTCTTCCTGGTGTATTGGCCCCTTGATCACTATATAGTGACCATCTGTATCTCTTGTGAAGTCTATTTTGTCTGATATAAGTATGACTGTACCTGTCTTCTTTTAAGGTCCATTTGCTTGTAGGATTGTTTTTCAAGCCTTTACTTTCAATCTGTGTTTATCTTTAGCAATTAGGTATGCTTCCTGGAGATAGCAACAAGTTGGACTCTTTTTTCTAATACAGTCTATTACTCAGTGTCTTTTCATCAGCTGAGTTTAGTTCATTAACATTTAGGGTAAGTATTGATATATGGAAGTCTATACTTGTCATTTTGTTCATCTTTTTTGTGATTCAATTCAGTTCCTTGTTACCTTCTCTCTCTTTGGTCCTCTGTTGATTTAAATATGTAAAGCATCTCATAATATTTCTTGAAGGTGGGGGGTTCAGTTGTACTGAATTTATAAAGATTTTGTTTGCATTAGAAGGATCCATATTTTTCTCTCATGCTGGAGAGCTTTGTAGGGTAAAGTAACCTTGTATGGTGTTTTTTGTCTTGGAGTTTTTTGACAGTATTGCTCCTTTCTCTTGTCCAAAATGTTACTTCAGAGAAGTCTGAATTGAGTCTATTTTCCTTTATAAGTTATCTATTTCTTTTTTTTTTTTTTGACTCAAAGATTGATATATTTATTTTTTTTTTGCTTTTCCTGTTAAATCTTTTATTTTTTTTTAAATTTTATTTTATATTTTTGCATATTTTACAATATGTGATTGTATAACTTTTAATCCCCATGGGAATACCCCCCCACACCACATCTCCC
>PVHY01020256.1:0-25904 GCA_004024945.1 Uropsilus gracilis | reverse complement strand
TATTATATATATTATATATAATATATTTTATATATTTATATATACAGCTATATATATATTTATTCTATCTATCTATCTATCTATCTATCTATCTATCTATCTATCTATCTATCTATCTATCTATCTATCTATCTATCTATCTATCTATCTATCTATCTATCTATCTATCTATCTATCTATCTATCTATCTATCTATCTATCTATCTATCTATCTATCTATCTATCTATCTATCTATCTATCTAGATATTTAGTCTAGGGCAATCAAATGCCTGATCAGAGAGCTGGGATATTCGTATTTTTATTCCAACACTCCTCCATCACTGGATAAACTGCAGGACATTCAGAAAACGGCCATTCATTTTGTTACGTGCATGTCTATCTACGTGTCAATATAGACATTATTTATACATACATGTGAGTAGACATGTCAATATAGATCTTTAGTCCAGAGCAGCCAATACCTGATCAGAGAGCTGGGATATTGACTTTCATGCCAACACGCGTACGTCATTGGCTAAACAACAGAACCTTCAGGAAACGGCCATGGATTTGGTTACATACATGCCAGCACACGTGCTAACAGAGCTATTTAGTCCAGGGCAATCGAACGCCTGACCAGAGAGCTGGGGTAGTCTTATTTTATTCCGGCCCTCCTCCATGCCTGGGTGGACGGCAGAACATTCGGCCACTCACTTTGCCATGGCCGAAGCCTAGCTGGACGCGTTTGCTGCAAACCAAATCTGTTCTCCAAGGAAGAAAGCCCAAGTCCACTCGGGTGAGTGGATCCACCCCCACAAGCACACACACGTCGAGGTGGACAGCAGCTGGAGGCCGTTGGCAGGCTGAGGAGATGAATGTGTCATGGGGACCCCCCCACCCCCACCCCGTGGCCCTGGATGCATCGGGGGGTGCAATGGACCCCCCTGAGACTCAGCGTCCAGCCTGGGCAGAGCCTGTTGGTACGAGGACTCCCTGGACAGGGCAGCGCTGACCGCCTCCCGGGTCTCCTGGCTGAGATGCTCCCCGGAGGGCTGGACCGGCCGCAGGTGCCCACGTGGGTACAGGTGCGGGGGCGGAGAGGATCGTGGGGGGCCGGCTCCTGCGGCTGAACCCCCAAAGTGGCCTGTCCCCCGGAGCCCATGCTCAGTCCTCCAGGTCGCTCCAGGTCACCCCAGGCCAGGGCCGCTACACCCTGAAAGCGGCTCCTGCATCTCAGGCACCTTTGGGGACCCCAGGAAAGGGGGGGCGGGGTTGGACCGGGAGGAGGGAGCCGTGTCCAGCCCGGGTCAGGACCGAGAACACCGGGGTCCCCCACGGCTCTGTCCCCTGAGGGTCACCTTTTTCGGTCCCAGTCCCTGGGGCGCGTCCCAGGCCGGAGAGCCCGGTGGCGACTGCTCCCCGAGTCTCTGCCCCCCTGTCCCCCCCAAGTGTCAGCCCCGCTCCCCTTCTTTAACGACCCACTTGTGAGCCTGCCGAGTGCAGCTGACTCCACGCTGGGGCCTTTTTGAGGCCAGCTGTCACTCACTCCTTGCCACGGGTCACTGGTCCTGGCGCTAGCTGTCCCCCACTGGAGTGGACAGCTGTGTGGACAATGCGGATGTCTGTGGGGGGGGGGATGAGGGGGTGGAGTTGGGCGTCCATGAAGTCACTGGTGCGTCTCCAGGATTTTTGTGCAGGTTGTATTCAGGATGATGGCATCTACCTTCAGGTGGGAGCAAGAGTTTTAACCCACATTCAACTGGGAGCAAGAGTTTTAACCCACATTCAACTGGGAGCAAGAGTTTTGATCCACATTCAACTTGGAGCAGGAGTTTTAACCCACATTCAAGTTGGAGCAAGAGTTTTAACCCACATTCAAGTTGGAGCAAGAGTTTTGATCCACATTCAAGTTGCCTAAGAGTTTTAATCCACATTCAAGTTGGAGCAAGAGTTTTAATCCACATTCAACTGGGAGCAAGAGTTTTGATGCACATTCAACTTGGAGCAAGAATTTTAACCCACATTCAAGTTGGGCCAAGAGTTTTGATCCACATTCAAATTGAAACAAGAGTTTTAACCCACATTCAACTTGGAGCAAGAGTTTTGATATATGTTCAAGTTGGAGTAAGAGTTTTAACCCATATTCAAGTTGGGCCAAGAGTTTTGATCCACATTCAAGTTAGGCCAAGAGTTTTAATCCACATTCAAGCTGAACCAGGAGTTTTGATCCACATTCAAGTTGGAACAAGAGTTTTAACCCATATTCACATTGGGCCAAGAGTTTTAAACCACATCAAAGTTGGACCAAGAGTTTTAATCCACATTTAACTTGAATCAAGAGTTTTAATCCACGTTCAACTTGGACCAAGTGTTTTGATGCACATTCAACTGGACCAAGAGTTTTAACCCACATTCAAGTTGGACCAAGAATTCAAATTGGGCCAAGAGTTTTAATCTATGTTTAACTTGGATGAAGACTTTTAATCCACATTTAACTGGGGTCAAGAATTTTAATCCACTTTCTACTTGGACCAAGAGTTTTAATGTACATTTAGCTGGGATCAAGAGTTTTAATCTACATTCAATTTGGACCAAGAGTTAATAGTTTTAATCCACATTCAAATGGGCCAAGAGTTTAAATCCACATTTAGCTTGGACCAAGAATTTTAATCCACATTCAACTCAGACCAAGACTTTTAATCCACATTCAAATTGAACAAAGGATTTTAATCCACAATCAACATGGACCGAGAGTTTTAACCACATTCAAGTTGGACCAAGAGTTTGATCCACATTCAAGTTAGGCCAAGAGTTTTAATCCACATTTGAGTTGGATCAAGGGTTTTAATCCACATTTAAGTGGGGCCAAGAGTTTTAATCCTCGTTTAACTTGAACCAAGACTTTTAATCCACATTCAAATTGAACAAAGGACTTTAATCCACAATCAACATGGAACAAGAGTTTTAACCAATAATCAAGTTGGATCAAAAGTTTTAGTCTATGGATGAAGAGCTTTGGATGAAGAGCTTTAATCCACGTTCAACTTGAACCAAGACTTGTACCGCACATTGAAGTTGGACCAAGAATTTTGATCCACATTCAAGTTGGACCAAGAGTTTTAATCCATGTTTAACTTGAACCATGAATTTTAATCCACAATCAACTCAGACCAAGACTTTTAACCCACATTCAAGTTGAACCAAGGATTTTAACCCACATTCAACTTGGACCAAGACTTTTAACCAATATTCACTTAGAACAAAGAGTTTAACCCATATGTATGTGCCTTTAATGAAGATTTGAGTGACAACTGCCACCGGATTTCATTGCTCAGTTTCTTTGAAATTCTTGTATAGACTCAACCTGAGGAAATTCCACATCATCTGGGAACTTCAGAAATATGAAAGATACCAAGTTTATGTTCACACACAGACAGGATTGTTTAATATATCAATGGACATGGATAATAACAGTGTGGATTCATCATTCATCCGTCCATCCATCCCTATCCATACATCATCCATATAGCTTCCAACCATCATCCATCAATCATTCATCCATCATCCATCCATGAACCATCCATCCATTTATTCACCATTCGTCCATCCATCCACAATCCATCCATCCATCCATCTATCCATTCACCATCTGGTCATCCACCCACCATCCATCCATCCATCCATCATCCATCCATCCATCCATCCATCCATCCATTCACCATCCGGTCATCCACCCACCATCCATCCATCCATCCATCATCCATCCAATCATCATCTATCCATCCATCCATTCCCCAATCGTCCATCCATCCACCATTCATACATTCATCATCCATCCATCCATCCATCCATCCATCCATCCATCCATCCATCCATCCATCTATGCTTTCATCATCTATCCATGCACCATCCATCCATGCACCATCCATCCATCATTCATCTATTCATCATCCATCCATTCATCCATCCATCCATCATCCATCATCCATCCATCCATCCATCCATCCATCCATCCTTCATTCATCCATCCATGCATCCATGCATCCATCCATCATCCATCCATCCATCATCCATCATCCATCCAATCATCATCTATCCATCCATTCATTCCCCAATCGTCCATCCATCCACCATCCATACATCCATCATCCATCCATTCATCTATCCACCCATCCATGCATCCATGCATCCATGCATCCATGCATCCATGCATCCATGCATCCATCCATCCATCCATCCATCCATCCATCCATCCATCCATCCATCCATCCATCCATCCATCCATATTATAAAGTCTCTGTATTCTTAGCAGCTCTGCAAATTCACCCACCAGCTCCAACTGTGCCTTTCTACCGAGAGAAAGCATGAAATTCGATGAGATAGAGACAAAACAGCCACAGAACAACTGGGATTCACAGAAGGGCCTGACGAGCAAGATGCTGAACCATCCTCCAAGTCCCACCCTTGATTCACTCGAGTTAAAATTCAGGCATCGACAATTCCTCTAGAACCATCCATTTCTTCTTCCTTCTAAATCAGGCGCGATTATTCTTAAGTAGGAACAGTTGGAGTATGTGGATAATCATTGAAATTGAGAGCCGAATAATGGCTCTTGATTAGCAATACGTTGAGCCCAGTGTGTGTGTGTGTGTGTGTGTGTGTGTGTGTGTGTGAGCGTGTGTGTAATCACAGGGCTTCTCTGTTCATTTTCTGCCAGAATTATGGAATTTTGTTTAAATGGCCCATTTGTTCAAATGAGACCAGTGAATATCCCCTTCGACTCATGGCTCTTTTTCAATTAAGTGCATTTTGCTGTTTGTTAGAGAAATTGGGACTAGCCTATCAGGTGTGGGGGGGGCCTTGGGAGAAAGATGATGGACTATTGAATTTTTGACGCATGGAGCCATTGTCTTAGTACTGGCCCCAGGTTTATCGTTGAGTCAGTTCAGAAACGGATTGAAATCTGATTGTGTCTATGCACCGTGATTCACAATCAATCGTCAGTGGGATTGTTCGTGATGCAGAAATGAACAATGAGGTGAGAGGGTGTTGTTAATTTGCATGTATTCAATGTGAAATGCATGGGGATCAACACCCCAGTTGCTCAAATAGGAACCGTATCCGATACAGTCTCTCACAAACCTCAACTATAATAGGATTGCGTTTGTGGCATGGAAGGAGGTGGGGGGGGGAGAGAGCTGGTTCTCATTCAGAAACATCACTTGAAATACAGATTTGCCGAACATCTGACTTGATTTATGCTGCCTCTGCTTGGAGCTGAAAGGGATGTTTTTCTGTTGCTGTTTTTTTTCCCCATGGAAATGAGGAATGATAACTAGGAAACGTTCCCATCCCTGGGAATCGTCCATCAGCCCATAAGCAGGGCTGCAAGAATATATCATCTTTTACTGGTGCAGAATTCCCTGGAGTCCCATACTTAGAATAAACACGAGAAAGAAAATCCTAATAATGTGGACAACCTTGCGTTGCACAAAGTTCGTGGATTAAATGTTCCTATTTGTTTTGCAAGTCCTGTGAAGTGTGTGTGTGCACAGCCGTGTGTGTCTGTGGGTCTCTCTTCTTAAATGAAAGTCCCACTAATTCCAATTCCCTGGGAAGCCTCTTGGTAAGGGCCACCTGGCCTCCCAGCTGAATTATTCAAGGCAGCATCAGAACACAGATACCTTTCAAAAGCCCCATTTAACATCCACAATTGTTTGCATTTCTATATCCTTCGGTGCAACAGCAAAATGAAACAGTGAAAACGATGACAAAATGTGGTGATTCAATCCTGCAGCCTGAAGGAGCCCAGAGTCTAAAAGTCTGCAACGTGGGGGGCTGGGGAGGGGTTTCCATTGGCATCCCCAAGGAAGAGCCCCTGTCTGCCACTCTCCTGACACTGTGACTGCCAATAATGGGAATGTCTGATCTTGCTTGGGTGGTAGGCGAAGTTGTGGATGCATAGAAGATGGATGGATAAATTGATTGATCAATAGATAGATAGATAGATAAATAATACATGGGTGGATGGATGAATAGGTTGGTTGATGATAGGCTCATAAGAGACAGATGAGAGATTGATCAACCAATATATATATATATATATATATATATATAATACACACATGGATGGATGGATGGATTGATGAATGGATGAATGGATGAGTGCCTGATGGATGGATGATGGATGGATGGGTGGATAATGGATGGGTGGGTGATGCCTGATGGATGGATGAATGGTTGGCTGGTTGGATGGGTGCATGGATGGATGATGGGTGGAAGAATGAATGGGTAGAAGTTAGATGGAGGATGGATGAATGGGTGGATAATGGATGGATGGATGAGGGTGGTTGGATGGATGGATGATGGGTGGATGGATTGATAGATGGCTTGATGATGTCTGGCTGACTGGCTGGCAAGATGGATGGATGGACAGATGGATGGATGGATGGATGAATGATGACTGGCTGACTGCCTGGATGAGTGGATGGTTGGATGATGGGTTTGCAATGGACAGATGATGGATGGATGTGGGTGGATGGATGGATGGATGACTGGGTGGCTACACAGTGATAGTTTCATAAGATAAAGAGATGGATGAACCTATGACCCTCTCTCTAGTTCACATCTTCTTCAGGCTCATCCAACTGTCCCTTTACATATGATGACGAACATTGGGTTGTAGTCCACCCACCTCCTCACATGACTATGTCACAAAGACCCTATTTCCCCTGCAACCAATGAAGTGAAGGGTAATGTCAACGCCATTTGTACCCAGTTAGTAAATCTGTACACACACACACACACACACACACACACATACACCCTTATAACACCAGCACAGAGGAACATACACATAGCAAAATGAGTTCTATGTTCTTAATGTGTTTCCATTCATCTCATTTCATAGAAGCAGCATCATGGAAACACCTTTTCAGATGCAACTGATCTTGTGAAGGGAAGGCGGGGTTACACGTTCAGGTACTTGTGCTCACGCTAACATCACGGGGAACAACAATAGTAGTGGATGGAAAAGAAACGGAAGGCTGCCTATTAGCAAACCCTACTCAGGCAGCAATTTCGCTTTGCAAATTCTAACTGACCAAAAGGACTCAAAATTAAGCAACGCATGCAAAGGTGTTGGCCAAAACATGTTTCTTCTTGCCTTTCATGGCTTGCAGAGATCAAATCATGACGGTCTGCAACATTCTTGCAGGTAACAGAATTGCCCAACCCTGAAATGGATGGTTTGTCGTTTTTATTTGTTCCGGGAAATAGTTGGTAATTTTTGGCTTGGGTCATTTTGGAATACAAGTCAGCGCTCCTTTCCATCAAACTCAATCACTTTTTTCATAACACCCAGCCCGTGGAATTGCAAGAAAAAGGCCCCTCGTACCGGATTTGGAGGTACATTCTACCGCACTCAGACTCTAATTTATTTCGGGCTGACAAATAGCTGTGGGACAGAAACACGTTGTCCATTACATTTGTGGCGCCATTACCCGTCCAGATAAATGGGGGAAAACAAATGGCCTCTTGTATTACATGAAATACGTGCAAACACATATATCGAGGCGGGAACACCCCTCCGAGGCCGAGGGAGTCAATCAAAACATCGGCCGAGACCGAATGATTAAGTCACCGTGCGAAATTCACTTAAAAATGAGGGAGGTCATGCCTAATCAATGGCAATTCCCTCGTCAACCAAACAGGCGAAAGAAGGTATGGGTGAGATGATGCCATTCATTTCTGCTGAGGAAATAATGTGAGAAGAAGGGCTTTTGTTGAACAGCCTATTTACTGAGGGAGTGTTCTCACGCCGGGAGTCATGGTGCAGTGAATTATTTCCTTAACGGTTTAATGAAAAAAGAAAAAGAAAGAAAGAATGCATTTTCCTCAGCAGTCCAAATCACCACAGGGATGACTGGTGATGATAGTTCCAACAAAAATAGGACGGGAAAACTCAGGGTATGCAATAATGTTATATACATACATATATATGTGATATACATGCAATAATGTTATATACACACATATATGTTATATATGCAATAATGTTATATATACATCTTTATGTTATATATGCAATGTTTTATATATACATCTGTATGTTATATATGCAATAATGTTATATATACATATATGTGTTATATATATGCAATAATGTTATATATACATATATGTTATATATGCAATGTTATATATACATCTATATGTTATATATGCAATAATGTTATATATACATCTATATGTTATATATATGCAACAATGTTATCTATACATATGTATGTTATATGTGCGATGATGTTACACACACATATGTTATATATTCAATAATGCTATATACACATACATGTTATATATGCAATAATGTTACACATATATGTTATATATGTTATATACATACACACATACACACACATATATATGCAAAATTTAAAAAATTAAATTAAAAGAAACCAGCCATCCCAGAGATAGTTGACACTCTCTGTCTGCGGACGTCTCTTCTATCCTATTCCCCATCAGCCATTCCCAGAAATCCTAACCAGCCCTCCGGGATTGGCTGTTTCTCATCCCTGTGGTGTTGGAAACGTTCGCCTCACACAGAGGAGTAAAGAACAGGTTCTTCCGCGCGGTTTATCCTTTTGTACTTATGGTATCGTCATAGCTATACTGATCTGGGACGTGTTTTCTGCCCCCGCCCCACTCACAAATATGCATTTCACTTTCGGAAACACGTAAACTTTGTGCTGGGAAAGTGGTAACCGACAGAGTGATGCAGGTACGGAGTTCTCAGCCGGTTCCAGTTCCAGGTTAATGCACGTTTCAAGGAAACCTCTATTTGCTTCCATTTTACCTGCCTCATCCGTTATCAGCATGGGGCCTCCTCTCTAGAAACGATTGTCCATTCCTGCCTACGTTTTGCATAATTCCGAATTTCAGATTAGCAGGTCCCGCCTCCTTGGAAACAGGTGACAGGCGACCCAGACGATTTATGGATATAAACACCGTAGGGGTAGAAACGTTCCACATGGTTCAGGAAGGGAAAGTTGGGGGGAAATGGCCCGATAAGACCCTTTTGCCCTCAGAAATGGCTGCCGCCCACACCCAGGGAATCAAGACTGGGCCCATTGTAAACTGGTCCAACCACTATGGAAAGCAGTGTGGAGGACCCTCAAACTACTGAAAATGGAACTACCATTTGACCCAGCAATCAATCGCTCTTCTGGGAATCTACCCAAAGGAGACCTCAATGTGGGTACAAAGGGACACCTGTGCTCGGATGTTTATTGCAGCACTATTTATAACTGCAAGGACTTGGAAACAACCCAAATGCCCCCCAAAAGGGGACTGGATGAAAAAGATGTGGTATATCTTCACAATGGAATATTACGCATCAACGAAAAATGACAAATTCGATGATTTTCTGGTCACATGGATGTACCTGGAAGAAATCATACTGGCAGAAACAAGTCAGAAGGAAAAAAACAGATACCAAATGGTTTCACTAATATACGGACAACCAAATGAAAGTACACAACTGCGGGAGGGGACCAGCTCGAGTGGCCAGGGAGGGGAGGTGGTGGGGGACCCCCAGGGACCTCAAGGAAGTGATTGATGTGAAATATATATGTATAAATTTAAAAAATAATTTAAAAAATGTAATAATAATAATAAAAAAAAAAAACTGGGCCCAACCAACAGCCTCCCCCACCCTCCGGCCGAACCAGAAGCTACGAGGAGTTTAAATAAAAGTCCAGGGAATTAAGCAAGACGGCGGGCACCAATGTTGCTGGCCGGGGGTGGGGTCGTCACCTTCCGAGGTCAGCGCTGCAAATCCCGTCGTTGCCAGCAACACGGAAACTCGCTCTTTCTGAGCGCTGCCTCCGAACCGGCTCTGGATGACCCTGTCCCCATGGCCGGAAAAGCACAGAACGTCGCACCGCAACAAGAGCCTTTCTTGGTGGCCGCCTGACCTTGGCCGCCGGTCTGTGAGTTGGCCTCGGGTTTAAGAAGGTGAATCGTTCGGAAACAGGAGGATTTAGGGTCGTCTGGGAGCGTTGAGTCAGGACCTGGGGCAGATCATCGGAGATGGCTGGCAGGCGGGCCCCCCTGAAATGTTGACAGTGGGGACAGGAGTGACATTGAGGCCAGAGGAAGCTGTCAGGTGGCCGCGTTGGCCTTGATGCAGGGTACGGACGCCGTTGAACGTTGTATCGGTGCCAGAATGCCCTGGTTACTGGGGGCTGAGGGAAAGACGGGCGAGAAAAAGCGAGAAGCGCCAAGAGGCAGATAAAAGGAAGGAGAGGGAAGGGAAAGGAGGGAGATGAGCATGGCCGACTGAGGGAACTGGCCCTCATGGCCTGGCCGGGGGAAGCCCCCTGAAGAGGGAGCTGGACGTGGGAGGAGCCACGGTGGCCAGCAGAAGAGTGGCCGGTGTGGAGCGTGTGGCCTCGCAGCCAGGCGGCCCGGTGAGCTGGTCCCTGGAGACGGCCAGGGCTGGGGGAAGCTGACCTGGGCATCGGCCACGGTGGGAGAGGCGGGAGGAGCCTGGGAGACACGGAGAGAAGACGCCGGAGGGAGACTGGGCCTGGCCGGTGCCCGGCTCAGGCTGGGAGGGGCCGAGGCCACCATCGTGGACTGTTTTCTTTAGATCTTTGGGACTGAGAACGGTGCCTGGGATCAGATCACCGGCCACGTGTGGCTTTGGGGACTTTTCGTGTTTTCTGGTCAATTTCGTGTTTTCTGGTCAATTTCTGGTCAAAAGCCCAGTTCTGAATGGCATGTGAGTGGCCGCTGCGACGCACGGGTGTGCTCTGGTGGTTAGTGGTTTTCGCCCCTTTCCATCCCGGTATCAGCCTCGTCCGTCCGTAGTCTATTTGGTCTGTAGACAGCGACATGGATCCGACCAGGGCGACGCTCGCCTGCCGAATCCTTAAGGAAATAAACACAGTAACTTTCTGCACGACAATGTGGAGCCACAGGATCTTCTCGTCCCCGGTGGTGCAGCCACTTTGCAAGACACTGCAGCAGCTTCTCTGACAAGTCAACAAGCTCTTACTGCCACCAGTCGCAGCCATCGTGAAGCTGGGCATTTCCCCAGGAGCTGCAGCCTTCACTTGACACAAAATCCTGGGCCTCAAGGTGAGTAGCCGCTTCACTCTTCAGCAAAATGCGGATGCGGCCGCCGCCATGTCCACCACCTGCAAATGTGAAGGCTAACAGCTGCCCAGCCAGGGAACGGAATACTACTCGGCCATGAAAAAGGAATTCCCTCGGAAGGCATGAAAGGGCATGGAAAAACTGACACGCCTGTTGCTTGAGCGGAAGAAACTGATAAGGAAAAGGTGAACATTGTATGATTTCAGCTCAATGGCCTTCCAGAAAAGGTAAATGCATGTGGACATTGCAATGATGGACCATTGCCAGGATGGAGTGAAGAGGGGGGTTCCTTAAGGGATTTCTGGGCAGGGAAACTGTGTATGAGGCTATAGAGGTGAACAGACGTCATGGTTCATGTGTCCACATGTAGAACATGGCCACCAAGATTCAGCAAATCAGAACCAGAGTGAGATTCCACCTCACACCAGTAAGAACGGCCCAGATCAAAACCACGGTCAACAAGAAATGCTGGAAGGATGTGGAGAGGAAGGAGCCCGTCGACACGGTGGGTGGGGGTGCAAATTGGTCTGGCCACCGTGGAGATCTGTGTGGGGATCCGCAGACGACTGGACATGGAGCTGCCATTGTATCCAGCCATCACTCTTCTGGGAATTCACCCAAAGGAGACTTATACAAAGGGACAGCTGTACCCGGATGTTTCCTGCAGCACTATTTATAGTCGCAAGGACACGGAGACACCCCAAATGTCCCCCAAAAGACGAATGGATCAGAAAGCTGCAGTCTATGTACACAAGGGAATATTACACATCAATGAAAAATGATGGATTTGATGCATTTGAGATCACACGGCTGGACCTAGAAGGAATCCTATGAGCAGAAACACGGCCGAAGGAGAAAGACAGAAACCGGATGGTGTCACTGATCTATGGGACAGAGGAAAAAACAAAGCAAAAGGCCGGGAGGAAAAGTCCAAACAAACCGGAAAACAAACTGAAGTTCATCACTTGGTGGGGAGACGGGCGAGGGAGGGGACGATCGGGGAGGGGGACCCCAGGGATTACAAAGATGTGAAATAATTAACCATATAATAAAGGATTTAGTTAAAAAATAAACAAAGGCATTTCTGAGCTGTGTGTGATGACAGGGAACCTACAGAGGGAGATACGGTCTTGGGAGATGGAGGAAGAAGCCCTGGGCTGGGATGTGGCTGGGAAAGCACAGTGGGATTTCTTGGTGTGAGAAACCGTTTGTCCCACATGTCACCGATGCAGGGATCATGGTTCCCGAATGCTTTGCCCTTTGGTTTCATCTACAGAGGTTGCTGTTTAGCGTGATTGTTGACTTGACGTGTCAAAGCTCATCAATCAGGCCAGTTCTTTCTCGTGACCATTGAGATGACAGGGGGAAAGTAGCAATATGGCTGGGAGGGGTGGGTAGGTCCATAGGGGCAAGGGCAAGAGTAGTAAACACATGCTCTTGTGTTGGTGGAGCACAGCCTGGTGAACAAGTAAAGGGATGGAGATGGAGAGGCTGATGGGGTAGGTGGACAGGAGACATTCAAACTTACTTTGTGGTCTGAAGGATGGGACTCATTAGCTATTCATCCATTATCCATCATCCTTCCATCCATCCATCCATCCATCCATCCATCCATCCATCCATCATTTATCACCCATAATCCATCAATCATTCATCCATCATTCATCCATCCATCATCCATCCATGTATTCATCCATACATTATCATCCATCATCTCATCCATCATCATCCATCCACCCATGAATAGATGTCCATTCATCCATCATCTATCATCCTCCATCCATCCACCCATCATCCAACCATTCATTGCCTATCATGACTCCATTTATCCATCCATCATCCATCCACCCATCATCTATTTGTCCATCCATCCATTCATTCATTCATCCATTATCTGTCCATTCATCATTTCCCCATCTATCCATCCATTATCCCAAATTCTGTTTGATTATCCATCCATCATCTATCATCCTTCCATCCATCCACCATCCATCCACCCGTCATCCATCCATCCATCCATCCATCTATCATCTATCATGGCTCTGCTTATCCATCCATCCATCCATCCATCCATCCATCCATCCATCCATCCATCATCCATCCATCCATCCATCATCTCCATCACAACTCCACTTATCCATCTATCATCCACCCACCATCATCTATTTGTTCATCCATCCATTCACCCATCCATGCATCATCTATCTACTCATTATGTATTTGCTCATCCATCCATCTACCCATTCATCCACATGTTTGTCATCTACCTGTTTATTAATCTATCTCAGATCTATTGATCTATCAGCTTTCTATAATCTATCATATTGCTCTCTCTGCACACACACCCACACCCACCTATGTCTTTCTTTTGAATGTGTGTGTGAAGGGCCAGATATCAACCCTTTCTCACCTTGCCTTACATGATTCAACCTCTAACTGGAGGCCACCAACTGTTTCCATCCTATTTCTTTGTCACAACGATACAGACACAGCAAGAAAATCACGAATGGCATTCTGAGGCAATCTTCCCGGCTATTTGCAAAGACAGGTGGCAGCAAAGGTCTGGCTCAAGTCAGGAGGAACGTAAACCTCCCTCTGGGTTAGAGGGTCTCTTAATCCTTAGCTGTTTGGGGGTCCGTCCTCCATCTCTTCACAAGCTGCTTTGTGGGTGCATAGTGACTATTAGCAGTCAGGAAGAAGCCACCGTGAGCACAGATTTGTAATCAATGGATCCGGGGGCCCTGGGGTGAAATCACTGCAGTTTGGGAAACTGTTATAGACATCTTGTCAAAAACTCAACGCCGTGCGTGCATGTTTTACACAGATGACTGTAGGATCTTGGCATGGAAATGCCTTTCTTTCATTAAGACTCAAATCCCATTAGGCAAACAAGAATCTAAATTGGATTAAAAATTTTTATGCTGTCTTTGTAGCAAAACCGGCATCAGCCGCTGGACCAAGAATCGGGGAGAAAACGTTCCACTAAAGGCAGCCCACGTCCTGACTGCCAAAGGAGGTAAACAGCTCCCGGGGGTGGGTGGGAGCAGACCGCGCCAAAGACGACAGATGCAACGGGGTGTGGTCTGGAATGTCTGGGAGTGAAATATAATGTCTTGGCTGTTCGGGAAAGGGATGGGTGGGCAGGGCACGGACTCATCTGTAGGGTAAATGCATTTGTAGGGTTTTTGCCGTTCAGCTGTTAGCCTCTATGACCGTCACCTGTGATTCTGTGTCCTCCCGTGATGGTGCATACCTAGCCTCGTGGGTGTGCACATGCATGAGTGGGCTCCCTTGGGCCTGTGGAGAGAGGAAAATGTGTGGTGTCATTCCTAGGGGAACACCGAGAAAGACAGAACATGAAGAGCAGGAGAGAATGCCAGAGAGAGTCCAGAGGAAGAGTGTGAAGATACCTGGGGGTGGGGGAGGGGCTGACCTGCCTTCCAGCCCACTGGACGTAGAACTGACCCCGTCTAGGCCTCCTTCTGGGTCTGGGTGCTTGGATCCGTGGGAACACGCAAATGCATTCGTTCGGCGAAAGTGGAGATAGACAGCTGGACAAACATAAAGCCAAATGCCCCCTCCAAAAATGGGGCTAAGAGCCACAAAGACACTTGTCTAAAGAGGACAGACACGTGGCCAATAGGCACATGAGAAAATGCTCAGAGGACACACATGTGGCCAAATGAGAAAATGCTCAACATGACTTATAATCCAAAGAAGGTGTCTTTGGACCTTTGGGACTGGGAATGGTGACCGGGGTCCGGTCACCGGCCCCATGTGGCTTTGGGGACTTTGTTTTCCTGGGTAATTGCCCTTGTTCATAAACCCGGTTGCTGAGCTGCATCTGAGTGGCACCTGCTTCACACAGATGAAGGACGTTGGGAGGCAAACGTCTCATTTTAGCAGGTTTTTCGCCCCCCGTGGCTTCAGCCCCCTTTGCACCCGCTACCCGGTAACTAAACACAACTCTGTGATGTATAAAGTGAGAGGTGGTTTCTGTGATTATCCGGCGAGTGATCTTCTGCAGACGTTTTAATCGATAGAGAACCGAGAGCAACCGTGAGACTCAGTTCTTGGGTCAATAGTCCCGATGAGAGGCCGGTGCGAGCCACTTGGTCTGATCAAAACGGAGACTGTCTATTTGGACTTCCTTGGAACGACCCACTTCAAGACTCTCTGTCTGAAGTTGATTCAGATGATCAATGATCATCCCCTTGAGGAGGCCGCCGTTGGCTGCCTGGCATGTTATTTTTCAGAGCAAATAAAATCTTGTCAAGAGCTTTTCGGTCTCACTCCATGGGAAACTGAACTGATTTTCTTGGGCTCCTCCCTTCTCGAAGGGTCACAGGTGCTCAGGTGGAGGGAGAACCCCAGGGAACGCAATGATGTCATCTACTGTGTACGTGCATAGAGGCCTACGTGTGATGAGTAATAAAGCTAAACTGAGCTGAGACGTCTGTTCAAAAGTGAAAGCAGATCGTTGCACCTCGTAGAGGTTAAAGGGAAAATTGAGCTAACTGCATTAGACCACCTGAAAATTCAATGTTAATTTTGTTGCTAAAATGCTTATGGAGAGTTCGTCTTACTTGACTGACAACAAAGCCATAAAAATTCATTCACGGATGTTTCTGCATCTGGGTTTACTATGAGATAAAAAGACATGCTGATTCACAAATGAACAAACCTGATGATCATAGTTCTTGGATAGAGTTAGGCTAAGAAAAGTATGCTCTAATTGTCATCGATAACCTTGAGGTGGATTAACAGACTCTATGTGTCGCCCCTACCCTGAACACTCCACACTCCCACTGTGGCCAGTGATTGGGTTTCATTTGAAGGAATTAGCACAATGCTCATGACAGACAGTTTAACCAACGCTCGTTCTGATGGTGCTGGGGAAATGGTCCACCCATCCCTCACCCATGTAGGGGGTAAGAAGAATGTGTTGTGAGAATTTGCTAAGCTCTGGCTTTAAAAGTCTCAGAGGATTCTGGGCAACATAAATTAGGAAAGTTGTAGACTATTTGAACACCCTTCCTATTTATTCTTTTCATCACGAATATTAACACTATCACTGTGGCCAACAGCCTCGGCACTTCAATAACATCGCCAATACCACTGTCATCATCAGAATCACTACCACCATTCTCAGCATCACCATCATCACCACCATATTTATCACCATCACCAACACCATCCTCATTGCTTCTACTATAGCTATCATCATCTTCGTCATCATCAACACTGACACCATCAGTACCACTATCATCATCATCATCAACACTATCTTATTATCACCATCACCACCACCATCATTATCACCACCACCACCATCACCATCATCACCATCACCACCACCGCCATCATCACCATCATCACTACTGTCATCAGCATCGCCATGATCACCATCACCCTCATCATCACCACCAACACCATCTTCATCACCTCTACTATAATCATCATCATCACCATCACCACCATTTATGTCACTATGACCAACACCATCACCACCAACACCATCCATCACCACCATCAGAGCCGCCATCTTTATCATCATCACAACACCACTGTCATCATCAGTGTCATCACTACCATCCTCACCATCACCATCTTTATCATCACCATCACCATCTTTATCACCATCACTGTCATCATCATCATTACCATCATCACCATCATCATCACCATGACCACCATTTATGTCACCATCACCAACACCACTGTCATCATCAGTATCACCGCCACCATTCTCAGGATCACTATTATCACCACCATATTTATCACCTTCACCAACATCATTGTCACTGCCTATGCCATCATCATCATCATCGCCATTTATGTCTCCATCATCAACATCACTGACATCATCAGTAACACTGTTACCATCACCACCACCACCACCATCACCATCACTATCACCACCATTATCAGCAGCAGCAGCAGCACTACCACCATCCTCATCACTTCTACTATAACCATTATCACAATCACCACCACCAACATCACCGTTATCATTACCATCACCACCATCACCATCTTTATCACCATCACCAACACCACTGTCCTCATCAGTATCACCACCACCATCCTCACCATCACCACCACTATCATCATCATCATCACCATCACCATCATCACCATTATCATCATCACCATGACCCTCAACCTCATCACCGTCACCACCAACACCATCTTCATCACCTCTACTTTAACCCTCATCATCACCACACCACTCTCACCACTACCATCCACACCACCACCGTCAATCACCACCATCATCACCACCATCTTTATCGTCATCACCACCTCTATCATCAACAGTGTCATCACTACCATCCTCACCATCCTTACCATCACCATCTTTATCACCATCACCGTCATCATCATCATCATCATCATCATCATCATCATCATCATCATCATCACCATCACCACCATTTGTCTCCATCATCAACACCATTGACATCATCAGTATCACCATCATTATCACCATCCTCACCATCCCCATCACCACCACCACCACCACCACCATCACCATGACCACCACCATCTTTATCACCATCACTGTCATCGTCATCATCGTCACCATCATCATCGACATCATATCATCCCCATCATCATATGCCACTGATTCTTGGTAAAATCCTGTATTTCCTTCCGATTTCAGGCAACAGGATGAAAAGACCCATGTGTAGGGCTCCCTTAGTCACACGCTTTGCATTTCCAGCTACTCAAAACTAAGGACAAAAACATCTGCGAGGAAAGGGATGAACCAGTGAGGAATATTAACTAGGCTCTCACGGAGGCGTTTGATGGTGGCTGATCATGTGTCTGGCTGCAGGCGGTGAAAACCCTCTGGTCATTTTAATTATTCAAGTTCCCGGAGACAAACCCTCTCCCGAAGAGTGACGAGAATAACCCGAGCTGATTAAAGCCTGGCTTATAGCAGCCAATTAAAGAATCCAAATGCAGTTCCAAGTGCTATCAACACAGATCATCCTAATTTGGTGCCCGTTGTTCGCTGGGCAAACAGCCCCCATTTCTAGGATGACAGTAGGATGGACAGAGGAAGAGGAGTTGGGCCCTTCCAGCTTTGTTTAACCGGCAAGAAACACACACACACACATGCTCATGCTTGTACACATGCGCCTACATGCACACACATGACACACGAGGGTGTCGTCGGACATACAAAACGGGGACTAGATTCATCCGTCCCTCATCGCCAACCTGTCTCACCCTGAGTGAGACCGGTGAAACAGCTGGTTTGCCAATCAGAGGCATAGGTAGGCAGTTTGCTTTTTTCCCTGATTTTTCTAGCATGTAATGTCTGTGCACGCAAAGGAATTCCTTCCTTTTTTTTAAAAAAAAATTTGTTCATATGTATGTTTCTCATCTTTGTAGTCCTTGGGGACCACCCACCTCCCCCCCAACCATTCCCTCCCAACACCCCCAAAAGCTTGCTTGGAGTTTTCCTCCCGGCCTTTGACTTGTTTTTCCCCTCTTACCCATGTATTATTCCGTTTGCTCATGTATTAGTGAAGCTATTCGGCTTCTGTCCTTTTCTTTCTGACTCTCTTCTGCTCATAGGATCCCTTCTAGCTCCATCCATAGCGTCATACATTCGCCAAAGCTGTCACTCTTGCTTGAGGAGCAATAGTCCATTCTGTCCACAGACCACATCTTTTTCATCCATTCATCTGTCTGGGGGCCTTGGGACTGTCTCCCTGTCCTTGCGATCATAAATAGGGCTGCAGTAAACAGTTCCTCCTATGGCCTCGCTGAACCCCGATCTTAGATTCCTAATCCACACCTCAGCCTGGGTGGTGGGAAGGCAGAGAAGACAGACAGGACGTTGAGTCGTGGCCGGCAGGGCAGCGGGCAGTTTACCTCGAGAGCCTTCAGACCCGTTTTAATGACAAGAGCAAAGTGGCGCTGGCTGCTGACGGTCCTTTTCCGGTGCGCGAGGCCTGTGGGATTTTTAGCAAATGCAGTAAAACAAGAGCAAATTAGTGCTGCAAATACCGGGGAAGACAAGATGGGTTTCCCCCTTCCCCGTCCTCCCCCGGCGATGTAATCAGAGATGAGCAAAATCCTCACATCTCGCTTAGAAATGCAAGAATTGTTCCAAGTAGCTCAGCCTTATATTACTAGGCTTTTCATTTTCCCTGGATGCTCAGCGTTCGCTCAACTAGAGCTTAAGTGGATCATCTTTTTGTCTCAGCAAGTAGATGCGATGCTGCTGTTTTTCACTTCCTTAGTTTTTATCCATCATTTTGTTGTTTACATACTTAGGTAAATAGATGACATCATTGCATTCCCCGCGGCTTCTCCCTCCACCTTATCACCCCTGAACCTTCATCTTGATCTCCTTGTACTCCTTCCTCCCCTGACTCCCCCTCCTCCTCCCCAGCTGCTGCCCCAGCTCCTCTGTCAGCTGATTTGGGGTTTTTCTTGGCCTTTTATCTGTGACCCCTAATCCCGTCTATAGCTGAGGTCCTCTGGTTCCTGTCTTTTCTTTTATGGCCTATTTCTAATAGGATTCCCTCTAGGCCCATCCCTGTGATCACATATACACTATGTTGGCCATTTTTGATGGCTGAATAATATTCCACTGTGTAAATACACCATAGCTTTCTCATTCATTCATCTGTTTTGGGACATTTGGGCTGCTTCCATATCCTGGCTTGATTTCACTGTTGCGATAGATAGATAGATAGATAGATAGATAGATAGATAGATAGATAGATAGATAGATAGATAGATAGATAGATAGATAGATAGATAGATAGACGGATGGATGGATGGATGGATGGCTAGATAGATAGATAGATACATAGATACATAGATTGATACGCAGATAGAGGGATGGATGATAGAAAGATAAATAGAAAGACGGATGGATAGATAGATGGATAGATGGATGATGCATGGATGGATGGATGGATGGATGGATGGGTAGAGAGATAGATGGATGTATGGATGGATAGATAGACAGATAGATAGATCTTGATAGATGATAGGCAGATAGATAGGCAGATAGATACATAGGTTGGTAGATAGATGATAAGCAGAAATATAGATAGATACATAGATGGATAGATGATAGATAGATAGATAGATAGATAGAAAGGCAGATAGGTAGGTAAGTGGATAGATAGATACATACATACATAGATGATAGGCAGATAGATACATAGATACATGGATAGATGGATGGATAGGTAGATAGATAGGCAGATAGATAGATAAACAGACAGATAGATAGAGAGATGGATGATAGATGGGCAGATAGATAGGCAGATAGATACACAGATAGATAGGTAGATAGAGGATAGATTGGCAGATAAATACATAGGTAGGTAGATGACAGGCAGATACATAGATAGATACATAAATGGATAGATGATAGATAGGTAGATACAAAGGCAGATAGGTAGCTAGGTAGATAGATACATACATACAAACATGCATACATAAATGATAGGCAGATAGATACAGGGATAGATGGATAGATAAATAGAGAGATAGGTGGATGAATAGATAGATAGATAGATAGATAGGCACATGGATAGCAGATGGATAGATACAGATATAAAGATAGAAGATAGATGATAGGTAGATAGATAGATGGATAGATAGAGATAGATAGGCAGATGGATAGATAGATAGATGGATAGATAGATGATGGATAGATGATAGATAGATAGATAGGCAGATGAATAGACAGACAGATAGATAGATAGATAGATAGATAGATAGGCACATGGATAGCAGATAGATGGATAGATACAGATATAAAGATAGAAGATAGATGATAGGTAGAGAGATAGATGGATAGATAGAGATAGATAGGCAGATGGATAGATAGATGGATAGATAGATAGATGATAGATAGATAGATAGATAGATAGATAGATAGATAGATAGATAGATGGTAGGTACTAGATCATTGCATTCCCCGGGGTTCTCCCTCCACCTTCTCTCCCATGAACCTTCATCCTGTTCCTCTGTGATGCAGCTATTTTCATTGCAAAGATGCCATTGTTGAAAAGGAAGCTATAACCGAAAGTCATTTTCATTGGAAAATTGTTTCTCCCTTTTTATAGGAGCTTCCCTGATGTTAGGATCCTATGGCTTCATTATAACAAATGCAAGAACTGAAACAAAGAGGCAAGAATTGATATGAGAAAGAGGAAACCAGTTGGGGAGCAGGGGTGAGCTTCAACGATAGCATTTTCTGCCCTGTAATGGAAACGCCAATAGAAAAGTAATAGAGATGGATTGCAAGAAGGAAACGGTCATGAAGACGAATGAGTCGATAGAGAGAATGGGAAAGAGACATAAGCCCTCTGGGGGGATACTCGGGTGGGGTGAGAGAGACGTGGGGAGTCTGCTCCCCATTTTGGGCAGAGGCAATGGTCAGCTGTGGGGTGGGTGACTTGGGTTTTTCCCACCATGACCTTCTCTGCCCAGCTCCTGGGGGTGTTCCCGGGGACACATTTTCTTTTCCACATTACTAGGCACCATGGTTGTTGACACTGAGGTGCATTTTGAAGCTGCTGGGAGTTGTTCTCGTTGAAGACCAGGTTAAAACGGTTCACGCTGCTGTGCGAGCAGGAGGATCCATAGGTGGAAAGTGGATTCGCAGGTGCATAAAGCCAGGAGTCCAGCAAGTGACCCCCTGTGGCTCAATTAAGCCATTTGGCTAGTGGTGATACGGTCCCATCTCTGTGGAATGAAGAAAGAATGAGACAGAAGGATCCATCGATCGATTGGGAAAAGATGGTCAAAACCTTGACTTCAGAGATATTTCCATGTGTGACTTCTTCAGTGTTCACAACACGGGTTTTTAGGCTCTTTTCTGATTATTTTTATTTTATCAAATATTTTATTTCATGAAACTAAACTCAAGACTCTTCAAGGTTGTCTACTGAAATCAGGCAACAAAACCAATAAAACAGAAAATGTAGCTAAATATACAAGTAGGAGCAGCTCATCAGGCTCATCCCAGCCCCTGTGAGCAGTCACAAGACCATAAGAAGAGACAGAAACAGATTTATTCATAAAAAGAGAAACGAGACAAGAGTTACCGAGTATACAAGGGACCCCTTTGGTGATCTTAGTGACCAGCCCAGTCTCTAGTCCTAAAGCTGCACTAGGGTCCTTTGTCATATGTATCCACTAAATGACATGAATCCATCCACCATCCATTCACCATTCACTCATCCATCCATCCATCCACCTTCCATCCATCATCCATCCATCATCTATCTTTATAATTCATCCATCATTCTCCATCCATCCATCCATAATCCATCATCCATTCATTCATCCATCATCCATCTCTCAATCATGATCCATCCATCATCCATTCATCATCAATTCATAATCCATTCATGCATCCATCCATTCATTCATCCATCATCCATCCTCCATTTTTGATCCATCCATCATTCATCATCCATCCATCCATGCATCCGTCCATCCATCCATCCATCCATGCATCCGTCCATCCATCCATCCATCCATCCATCCATCCATCCATCCATCCATCCATCCATCCATCCATCCATCCATCCATCCATCCATCCATCCATTTATCCATCATCCATTACTCTCTTGATTCCCTTCTCTCTTCCATGTACCCAAGTATGATGCATTTATGCGCTTACTCATTGATTCATCTTATTCATCAACCCATGAGTGAGAAGTAAAGTTAAGTTGCAGCATATTTATATCATAAACACCCGCAGACATAAGCAAATACACACCCACGTGTTTCACCTACACAGACACGTAAAACTGACGTCTGGATGTGACGTGATAGAGCTTTGAATTTCCACTTTCAAACACATTTTTCTCGTTTCCAATAACGGCTTTCACTGATTCAGACACCTTATCCATCTTCAGCCTCACCTGTTAATACCAGTCCATTTAAACGTGCTTTTTTTTCCAGTTTGAATTTCCCTTTTCGCCTCAGATTTCACTGTGACCAGGTCCCTTAAAAGGCTGTGGATTCCCGAGACTGCTTTTCCTTGTAAAATCACCAGCAATATTCTGTGCTTCCTCCCTTCGCAGACGATGAAGCGCAGGTCAACTTAGATATTTACATTTGCAGGGGAAAAATAAAAGACGAGAAACGACCTGGACTCCCTGAGATTTCCATGAAATCCCAGAGCCGCCGCTGAAATCAGGGACTGAGCAGATGAAGATGTTCCTCTTTATTTTTATTGGTTTAGCGAATAAAACGTATTTGTTCAATTACCGCGAGCCGCCCGCCCTTTGCAGGATTTTAATATGAAGATGCGCAGGTAATAGTTACCGTTTCTGCCAACAGAGGCGAAATTGAGTCTCTTTATAAACCGCAGAGGGAAAAATCCATTTTTAATAAAATGCTATTTGATGGTGTCGCCACCACCCAAACGCTATTCACGGCTGCGTTCACAGCCCGACGCACTGAGGCTGAGAGAGTTATAAACGCTTCAGAAAACGTCCTTCCCGCCACGAAGATGCGATCATTTAGTAGCTCTGCGTCCGTAATGGGCATCGAAGAAAACCATGTGTTTGCGGGCCTTTCTGCCGTGATTTTTCACCGTGCAACCGGCTGGTTATTTGCCAGCATGGAGTCCTGAGTTATTCCTAATCAAAGCTGGTGTTTATAAATAATCCCGCCTGCTAGTCAGGCTATTACTGGTGCTTTTGTTCATGGATGCAAGAGATCAGTTCTCCCCATGCTTGCCCAGGGGATCTGCAAAGTCAATTTTGGTTTTTTTTTGTGTTTTTTTTTTTTTTGGAAGACAGTCTGTTTAACACATCATACTGGGGAAAACTGGAAAGCTGCATAGACACGAATGAAGTTGGGTTACTCAGGAATACCACGAGCAAAAATGCTTTTAAAATAGATGAACTGAGGCCATGTGTCAAGGGAACTAGAGGCGCAAAGAAATGATTGAAATGACCTCACGTTAGAGGTACTTGTGCAGCCAAAGAAATGCAAGAGCATTCAACGCACGCCTCACGGAATGGGAAAAAGCATTGACACACCGCATAGGTCTTCATCGTCACGCCTAATAGCAGAGATAAAGATGGACAGTGTAGGTATCAAAAAGATCCCAATGGCCGGTATTAGAGGGGATGAGAAGAGTCACGCTCTCACACTGTTGGTTGTAATGAGAAATGGCCAAATCTTTAGGAGAAGTCATCTGGATTTACCTTTCAAATGGAACACGGAATCGTACCCTTGACCACCCCAGTCTTGCACGTCGAGCTACAGAATAAGAGACCATCAACAACTAGAAATAGCAACACCCTCACGCAGGTCTGAGGGAAATGGGAAAACCCCAGGGTACACCAAAATGTAATATATATATATTTATTTATATATATAATATATGTATATATGTAATATATGTAATATAGATGTAATATATATTTATTTATACATATATAAACATAAACATATACATATTTATATATACATATATAATATATATACATATATATGTGTATATATACATATATACATATATAATATATACATACATACATAATATATACATACATGTATATATAAATATGTATATGTTGTATATATATGAAAAGTTTAAAAACTAAATTCAAATATCGGCCATCACAGAGATAGTTGACACTCTCCGTGGACATCTCTTCTGTCTATTCCCCATGATCCATTCCCAGCACTAATAATAATAATAATAATCAGCACCCTGGATTTGAGGCTTCTCGTTCCCGTGGTACTTGAGACTTTTCAATCACCATATGAGTCCATTATGCCTTATTTTGCACGGTCTATGACTCTATGACTCTGGTATCGCAATGCGCATACCTGCCTGTACTTGGCTTTGTCTTCCCACAAATAAACCAACAGGTTGATTAGTCCATAAATACCTAAGAAGAAAGAAACGGCCCACATCGCCTTCAACGGATGATGACTCTGAAGGACGGAGCATTACATAGACATAGCCCAGACGGGGTGGAGCCCAGCCGTCTGCAGCAAAGTAGCAACAGCTATAGAACGCAGAGGGGACATTCGTGTCCTTCCAAAGTAGAAGCCAATTGGAAGCCTCCAGGTTGTTGTGACCACCGCCCCCACCCCACAGAGGAGAGCGGGCCCGGCCCTGAGTTCCTTGTCTGTTTCTGGAACAAGGTTCCTTGTCAGCTGTTCTCAGCTCCTGCAAGACCAGCCCATCACCCGTGGGGCCTGGGGTCTCGGGCATCCGTGTCCCAGCCTTCGTCCCAGCAAGGACACTGGTTCCCAGGGTGGAGTGGGGCGTCTACACGGGCTGCGGCCTCTCTTGCTCCGGGTTTGTGCTCCGAGAGGCCTCGGTGCTGAGGTCTGCAGGTCTCCATGGAGATGCACAAGCCAGCCTCGGAGACCCTATCCTCCCCGCTCACACCCGTGGGTGGGCGCCGTCACTGGGTTTGAGGAAGGCTGCATCTGTCCTGGTGGGACTCTGAATTCTGAACCCCAGTTCCCGCAGCCTGGGAAGCGCCCCAAGGGTGACACTGCTGCCTGACCTCCCAGCGCCCTTTGGGGAGACAGGACTCCGAGTGCGGTTTCCGTTTCCCGGGTCTGTGGGAAGAGTCAGTTCTCCCGAGGAGGCCGTTGGAGTCTGGAGGACGGCGAAGACACCCGTCCACTGCAGCCAAGGGGGCCTGGGCGGCACCTGAACTAGCCCGGGCATGGGATTTGGGGTCCATCGCCCTGATAGTATGGTTTCTTTCAGATGATCTGTCTCTC
>PVHY01020255.1:0-25893 GCA_004024945.1 Uropsilus gracilis | reverse complement strand
CGGATGTGGAGAAAAAGGAACTCTCTTACACTGCTGGTGGGAGTGCAAACTGGTCCAGCCACTATGGAAGACTGTGTGGAGGACCCTCAAACAATTGAATGTGGACTTACCATTCAACCCAGCAATCCCACTACTAGGAATATACCCAGAGAACATGAAGACATTAATTCAAAAGGACACATGTACACGCATGTTCATTACAGCCCTGTTTACAGTTGCAAAGAATTGGAAACAAACCAAATGCCCCCAAACGGATGATTGGCTAAAAAAAATGTGGTACATATACACGATGGAATACTACGCATCCATCAAGGAGGACAAACACATGTCATTCACAGCAACCTGGATGGAACTAGAAAGACTCATATTGGCAGAAATAAGCCAAAAAGAAAAAGAGAAGTACAGGATGGTCTCACTTGTATGAGGGATATAAGGAAAATCAAACAAACAAATAAAAAATGAAAACAACCAATGGGACTGAACCATGGAACGAGAGAGGAGGAGGGGGAAGAAGGCAGGGGAGGTGAAGCGTACAAAAGATCAGGATAGTTAACAAATGTTAGTGAAGTGGGAAAGCCCCAGGACAAAATAAACAAATAAATTTAAAAAAAAAAAAAGTTGACAGCATTCAAAAACAGGCCAATTTAATTTGGAGCACAGCTCTTATGGAAGTCGTTGTCAAATGCATCACTGACGCCCACAAAATGTTGCTGTACCTCCTGTCACCTGCTTGTTCTTCCATTTTGTCTCTGTTACACTTCCTCCTGTTGTTTTCCTACTAGAGCTTATTTTTTCAATGTAGTAAAGTTCACATAACATAAAATCTAAAAAAATTTTTAAAAAAAGGCAGTGGTCAGACAAATCTAAGCAGGAACATTAAACAACTGTGGACACGTGACAAATTACAGGACTCTCATTAGCCTATAACAAGAGAATAGTAAATATAACAATAATCAATATAGAAATGAAATTATATCTAGCAGTGCTTAATAGTGCCTGCTGCATAATACAGGTCTTCCAAACCAAATAAGCCCTTCAAAAACTGAAAATATTCTAAGTAGAAAATACGCTTACCCTTCTAAATACCTCGTAAGTCAGTCAGTCTACCTCAATTGTGCTCAAAACACTTACATTACCTGGCAATTGGGCCAAACTATCCAATACAAAGCCTGTTTTATAATAAAGCATTGAATATCTCACTCAACTTATTGAGTACTGGACAGAGAGTCAAAAACTTGAAATGAAAAATAGGGGTGATTGCCTTCATCACCATGTGACTGACAGGAAGTAGAACTCACCAACATCATGAAAGTGTCTATACAGTATAATTGTACAAACACACACACACACACAATCAGAATTCAATGTCTGCATGAGCTGGTATGCATTTCTTTTTCAGAGTTTGGATAGAATTGGTGTAATTGCTTATTTAAATGATTGGAGGTATCCACCAACAAAACTACCTAAATCTAGAGTTTTCTTTACAGAAAGAGCTTGAAATGACAAATCAGTGTTTTTAGTAGATATGTGGTTATTAAGGTTATCTGTGTATCAAGTAGAGTTACTAAACTTTGGTAACTCTACTTGATACACAGATAACCTTAACTTTTGTTACCAAACTTTCCAAAAGTTTTCCTATTTTAATCAAGTCATAAAATTTACCTGCCACAATTGTTCATAATATTCCCTACTTATCCCTTTAATAGCTCTGCAATCTCTGGTGATGCCACCTTTCTCACTCTTGATATTGGTAATTGCTTGCTGCATTTCCCCTTTTTGTTAATCCATCTTATTGTCTCAAAACAGCTGCTTTTGATTTCATTGTTTTTCCCTACTGTTTTTTCTGATTTCTACCTCATTGATTCCTAATCTGTATTATTTTCTTTCTTTTGCTTATGTTGTTTATGCTTAATTTGCTGCCATATGTTTTAATTAATAAGTAATAAACTTCATACTTAATTGTAACTTGAAAAAAGCTCTTTCCCACTGAATTTGAGTAATAAGAGTTGATGCCATTTTCTTCATATGCTTGTAGTTCTTGTAGTATGTTTTGCATCTATGGGTTCATAGTTTTCATCAAGTTTAGGAAACTTTCAGCAATTATTTCTTTATAGTTGCTTCTGCTACCTTCCACTTTGGAGGATCTTGAATATAGTACAAACAGACTGTTTAAAATTATCTCACAGTTCAAGGGGAACTCATCTCCCTCCTCTCCCTCCCTGGCCCACCCCATTTATATCCCTTTATGTTTCACTTTAGACAACTTGTTTCTATGCTATCAAATTGCTCCTTTACAGTTGCATGCATGTTGCATGGGTGATCCAGTGTTCATACTACCTGTATAGTTTTCAATTCAGATGTTGAAATCTTCATCTCTAGAAATTTGTATTTTTTTTAATCTCTAGTTATATTTTGAATAGAGAGAATAGATTCTAACAGCTATTTTAGTGTTCTTGTTTGTGAATTTTAACATCTGTAGATGAAATGTGTCATTTTCAAGATTAGCTTGGATTTTCCTTTTGTATGTCTGGTAATATTTTACTGGATTCCAGACACCAAAGTTTAGAAATATTCTTACAGAAAGTCCACAGCAATGTTAATTGAGAAAATTTTGATATTTTGGGGTCTTGTTTTTTAGATATGTTAGGACCAGAGTTAGCTTGATCCACAGCTAATTATTCCACTGCTAATGACAACTTTTCTGAGTACCTAATGCCCCCATGTTATGAGTTTTTCCAGTCTGGAGGGTGTGAACAAGCACTATTCTTGGCCCTGTGTGAGCATCAGCGTTGTTCCCTCTTTTCTTTACAGATCTTTCCCAAGACTCTGGTACTTTCCTCATTTGCCTGAGGAGCATGCATTCATTGATAATTACTGAACACTCTCCAAGTCTGTGGGGTTTCCTTTCTGCAGCAATCACCTTTCTGTCCTTTGCCCTCTAAACCCAGAGACTTCTCAGCCCTGCCTTCTCAACTCACAGCACCTCATTCCTCTCCTGGGTTTTCCCTTTCTGTCTCCAGCCTGAAAGCTCTAACAAAGTAGGCAGGCTATGGAAATCACAGGCAGAGATACTTACTTACACAACAAAGTCATGAGTTTTTGACAGACTCATCCCCCCTCCTTACATACTTTGTCATTTAATACCCAACAAGAAGTAGGTTCTCAACTAACATTTGTTGAAGTGAAAGGAAATTGTAACACCCTCCAAAATGAGGTAAATTAAGACCACATGGGATTGGTGACTTCCCTGACTCATGCCCCAAATCTTTTTCACATTTCTGTATTCTACTTGCTTATCAGGAAAATTCCAGAAGATAGTGATAGTAGCATAAATTTTATTTTATTGTACCTAGAACCCAAAAAATCAAATAGGTGTTTATTTTTTTTCCTTTTCTCTTTTCTTTGAGAATTAAAAACAAATGTTTTAACATCCTGAGGAAGTTCTAATGTGAAAGTTCAAAAATGTGAATATTATAAAATTACAAAAAAAAAAAAAAAAAACAAAGGTCTCTGTCCCAGAAGACCAGATCTGAGAAATGCAAGTAACAAGATGGGTATAGAATATCACTGTCATTTCCCAGGATGGTGTACTTCTGTTGACCAGTAATGATTACTAAACAGTACTGCTCACCAAAAAGCTAAAAATTGGGAGGGAAAAACATTCCTCTGAATACAATGGTAATCATACTCAAGCAAGTGGCTTGGTAGAAGGAAAGATGCTTTGTCCTGTTTTCAGTCACCTGTGGGAGACCCTTCTTCTTTAGAGCAGCTATTGTTCCATGGAGTTAGTATTTCCTGCACTGTCTCCTGACATCAATATTTCATGAAACAATGAAAAATTGGGGCTAGTAGAAAGACTGGGTTGTGGAGACAAAAGCGGAAGTCCTGTTTAGCCTTGTAATATTTTTTAAATTGTGAATGAGGCATCTAAAAGGGAGAGGAGCATCACAGTTAGTGAATGGGCAACATTTTCCTCACCTGCACTTACATGGACCACCTTGGACTACAGGTCCCAATACACCATGAAGGGATCATGGGATGGAGCTAAATGACCCTGTTCTGACATGCAAGGCAGGTGGGCCTGGTTCCCTCTTGCTTCTGCTGCCTACCTTGAACCCTGATAGTGCTGGAAATGAGGTATGGGAGGAGAAATGAGGGAGAGACATGTAGAGACATGGAAGAGACACATGGGTAAGAGACACGTGGAGAGCCTGTGCTCCTGATCATTGGTAGCGACAATGGCAATTTTGTCCCTACTTCATGGGAGATTATTTGGTATATTTTATATTTCAACTCTCCCTTTTGTCCCAGCTCACTTAGACCTGCCTTTTTCTTGTTCCCACCAGAAAATGCCTTAGATTTGTGGCCAAGTATTTGGGCCACAAATCCAGCTGATCCTGTCTGGCTAGGGTCCTTCCAATTGATCCTGTTTGGCTAGGGTCTTATCCACATGGGGAGGGTCATTTTAGGAGTTTTATTGGAAAATTTCCACTAGGAATATCCTTTTCTTCTCTCTTTCTATATACACACTAATTATATTAAAGATCTGTCACACTAAAGTTTCTTTTGTCTTTGTACACATAGATAGCTGAATCGCTTTGGATCTCTTTAGAGCATTAAGTTTGAAGGTTCCTGGGTGCTCCTTGGTAGCACTCTAACAAAATCATCTCAATGTAGCTTGCTAGCATTGCCATAATAAATATCACAGACTGGATGTCTTTAAAAAAATTACTTTTCTCATAGTTCTGGAGGTTAGAGTTCAAGATAAAATAATGCATCTTCAGGTTTTGTTTCTCTGGTGGTCTCTTTTCTTGGCCATCTCTTCACTTTTCTCCCATATAGGTGTCCTCCCATCTGTGTGTTTCTGTTTCTGTCTTTCTGTATCCTAACCTGTCTTCCTGTTTCCTAATTATAAGAACACCTACCCAAGCAAGTCGTCTCAATTTAATCACCTCTTTAAAGGCCCTAACTCCAAACACAGTCATTTGAGATATCTGAGATCAGGATTTCAATACAGAGACTTAAGGGGAGATAATTCAACAATACTTGTCAAAGTCACATTTTTCCCAGTCCAAACGAGGAGGTAACAAGAGATTGCAGGGGATTTAGATATAAGAATATACTGAAACTTTTGTCAATTTATTGAAATAAACATACAGAAAAAATACAGATCAATGATTTTCACAAAGTGAACATACTGGTTTCAACACTGACCAAACCAAGACGCAAACTCAGAGCCTCCTTTTGCCCCGGGTAGCCACTAGTCTATTTCCTAACAGAGTAAGCTAACTGTACCTCTTTTCTCCTTGTGCTGAATTTCTTATTCAGTATTATGTTAGTAAGAGTCATCACTTGATGGGTATTATTGTAATGAGTTAATCATCATTGATACACATCATATAAATAACCACAGCTGATTTATGCTTTCTCTTATTAATGGGTAACTGGGTTATCTGCACATGTGTCTGTAACACTAGTAATTTTATAAATACTCTTGCATTGTCTTTTGTTGAACACATACACACATTTTCATGTGTATATTCCTAGGAGAGGAGCTGTTAAGTCACAGAATGCACAAACTCAACACCAATAGAGACTATCAAACATTTTCCAAAGTAGTTATATAAATTTATAACCCCACTAGAAGTACATGAGAGTTCTCATTACTCTACATAAGGATATACTTATTTTTAAAACAGAAAACTTGGAAACAAGCTGTCAAACAATAGGGAAGTAGTTGAATAAATCATGGTCTTTCTATACAACATAATAGAAAATAGTCATAGAAAAATATTACTCTCAGAGCATTTTTAAGGATGTGGGGAAATGATTACAATGTATTAAGAGACAAGAGCAGGTTTCCAGACACGAATATAGTTGGTGCCCTATTTTGTCAAAATGATGAAGTACCTCTACCCTGTCTACATTAAAAGAGATCAAATGTTAATCCTTGTTTTCTCTGGGAGATTGGATTATAGATAATGTTTTTCCTTTTCAATATTTCCATTCTCTTTAAATATTCTTACATGACCATTTGTTGCATTTATAATTAACTAGGAAAAAGTGAAGGTTGTACATAATGGTATAGTCTTAGCTATTTCTCAGATTATGCGATACAATGAGAAATGCTAAGGGAAACTCTTTGAAGAAGTGGTCAATATACTTTAAATACCTATTGTTATTGTTGTTGTCACAGTTGTAGTCATCATCACCACTACCTGAATACTTCCTGGCACGAAAAGAACAGCAAATTAGAAAAGGACAGGATGGGTGTGGGAAGACATCATGGCCATAATGTCAGGGCAGAAGATGGGAGAAGGCCAGACTCTACTTCAGTGCTGCTGAACCCTAGTTATATTGTAGAACCACCTAGAGAACCTAAAACATATAGATAAAGTTACTCAGAATTTCCAGAGTCAGGCATCAGCATTTCCTAAAAGCTTCCCCCCCCCCAAAAAAAAAAAAATTGATGTGCTCTTAGTAAAGAACTCTTATTGCAAATACTGGCAAACCTTGGACTTTGAGCCCCTGCTTTGTTGTTTGATGGGAGTGAGATAGGGATAGAGGGATAAAGATACAGTTAAACCCTGAAAGAGATGCTCCTAATTGTCTGAATGTCCTAGCATGTGATCAGTCCTTGTCCAGTCATGGTGCTATAGTCACAACCTGACATTTACTACTGATTGGAGTTAAGAAAACTAGAGTCTTGGCTCCCAACTAGTCAAGTTCTCAAACAGGAAGCTTTGTACATGGTATAAATAATGATGGTATGCATTGTTCAAGCAGATTAGGGACCAGTGCTATTTCTTGGGCTTAACCTCACTGGGTTTAAAATACTGGTTTTTTTTTAATTGGGGAGTATTTATTCCATTTGTTCCCATTAATAACATTAATGAGGCCAAGGTGATAAACAATAATGTAAAACTTTAGCTGATTTTGAGACATGGGACTGAGTGAAACGATCACTGCCATCAAGGTAGGAACATACCCACAACCCCCACACACTTTCCCTATGACTCTTCATCATCACTCATGCCCATCTACAGGCAACCATGGATCCATTTTGGTCCTTAGCTTGCATTTTCTAGAATTTTATGTGAATTAACCTAAGCAGTATCTGCCTTTTTTCATTCACCATGATTATGCTGAGATCCATTCATGTTGTTGCTGCCTAATACAGTGTCTTATAGAGATGCCACAATTTTTCTGTCCATCCTTCTATGAATGGAGAATTGTGACCATATATACAAGGTAGCTGAAAATAGTCATATGCAAGTCCCCATGGGGATCTGTGTTCTCAATTCTTTGGGGTAAGAACTTATATAACAATAATAAGCTCATGGTTAACTTCTCAAGGAACTATCAAGCTGAAACTATAAAGATATTGACTAAAGTGACTGTACCACTTTATGCTTTCACAAGGAGAACATGAGACTCCGCATCCACCAAATCCCCAGAAACAGGGGTAAGACCAGTCCTTTTAATTTAATCTTTGCTTGTAAATATTTAGTGGTACTGCATTGTTATTCTCTTAATAACTAATAACTAATAATGAACTTCAACTCTGACCTCACATGGTATAGGTAAAAGAGAAGGGGAGAGTAAGAGAAATAGATGGATATAATTACAGATTTAAATATAAAAACAAAAATTATAACACTTCTTAAAAAAGCTCAGTCACAAATCATATTTACAAACTTATGTATGTAAAGATTTCTTAAATAGAAAGTCAAAGGAAAAGTTATAAAATAATATATTGAATTTCAAAATCAAAAATTTCTGTCTTCTGAAGATAGTAAGAGAATAAAAAAGCAAGCACGGGGGCTAAGATATATTTTTCAGACACATATCTGGTAAAGAAAAAAACTGTTCTCCAAAATTCAATACAGGAAAATAAACAATCCAAATTTTTTAATGGTCAAAAGACTTGGACACATCACAGAGAAGATACTTGGCTTGGAAATGAAAATAAAAAAGAATAATAATAATAACCAACATCATTACTCTAGTGATCACTTTTCAGGCAAGCATGTAGGTTTTTTTATTGCTGTTATGAATAATAGCAGAAGAATTTCCATTTAGCAGACAAGGAAACAGACTCAAGAGGTCATGTGACTAAAGTTGCTATCACCAGCAAGTAGAAAGTCTAGCCTAGACTCTGACTCCTGCCCAGGTTTTCCCGTGGCTACGTCCGGTCATTTGAAGAGTTCAGGTTCAAACTTCAACTGGCCGGTGACCTGGGGCAGTGTGCTGTGATGTGATGAGGTAGAAGGGGTAGGGTTTCTGGCATCATCAAAGAGAGAGCAATGCATCAGAGACGAGTTGGAAGGTCAGGAAGAGGACTTAAGGAGCACATAGGTAGGGGTGAGGCTGAGTGAGAAGCAGGGGAGCAGTCAAAAGTCAGACAGAAGCATGTCTGCCAGAAGCCAGTGCTGGTGGGGGACCAACTCCCAGGCAAACAATCCACTGAGTAGACATGACTCAGCAACCTGCAGTGAAGAGCTGGACAGAGAGGAGCCTTGGAGCACTATCAGAAAGAAGATGAGTAGATGAATGTGACAAGAACCAAATCAGAGCCAGATACCAGCCTGGAGCTGGCAAAGACAAGGTCAAAGTGCTGATGAACCATGGGACACACTCTGGAGGCACAGGGCAGGGCAGGAATGAGAAGGCGTGGATCAGTCTAAGCAGGTCACTCCAGGGTAGTGGCATTCAGTTGCCTTTGGAGACTGAGACATAAAAATATATCACTGGTAAATGCTGAGGGTCAAATGTGGTTCACTTTGATTTCTTCAGTTCTCAGCATCTGTTTTAATTGTATTTTGATTAAATGGTCTTGAAATGAACGCCTGGCTTGTTACCGTCATTTTCATATTATTCATCTACATGCTTTCAATCTTATCATTGATCTGGCCAGTCAGTCTCAACCCTGTGCCTGATAATGTCCTCTTCCAGATATTGTGGTAACTCTGTAAGGAACACAAAGACCAGAAATGTAAAATGAAATCACTCTCCACCATTTTTGCTTAAGAAGGTTGGTATTGTCAAAAAGAAAGAAGGTGGGACCTGGTGGGAGGGACTTTCAAATACAATGTTCCAAATTAAACATACCAGGTGGAGCACTTACTCTAAATTTGCAATTAAACTAAATTCTGTTTACATGAGTTAAGAAGTCATTCAATTTGGTTTACACATTCCACAGTTACTCTTAAATACAGACAACCTTGGAATTGGTATACACTGTTTCCCTCAACAATTTCTGACATCTTACACTAAAAGCCAGGCATTTGACATGACAGATTTAAGGTCAAAGACCACATGAAAATACAAGAGCCTCTTAACAATCAGTTACTGCATGTTAAGTTTCAGAATGTGTTGTCAGAGTTATTTCTTTTTTACCTGCCAGCAAGGAGGTCGCCTGAGCCCCTACCACACCAGTACACACACCCCAGCTGCCTTTTGCAGATCTGCCCCAGCCAGGCCACACTAAACCAGGCCACAGTCAGACACACGTCATCGACTAGAGACAGAGTTCCAAAGGTCTCCAGTGACGTTTCAGTGCTGTCAGAGTCCAGAGCGGGGCACACATAGAACAACCATTTACGTAAGTCAAGAACAGTCTTCCTTAGGTGCATCCAGCAAAGAGCCTTGGGTTCGTGGACTTTTGATCCATCACTGGGTCATGAATGAGGCCAGCAGAGCTCAATACTCATCTTCCTCCCCTTCAGTGCCTAGATACGATGCCTTGTTTCCTTTGTGATCATAAAGGAATAGGTTTCCTTATCCAGTGCATTTGTTTCTAAGAGGTCAATAACCCCAACACTTTACCATCTAGTGGGGGTGTCATAAAATGCTTCCCTGGTTTCTCCCACCTCCGAGAAAAATGTAAGTGCAATTGTGAACAGGAATCCATCCAAGAGACATGTTTCATTAAAAGGATCCCTTATGTCAGTCAATAAAACATATCCTGAACTTAGCTTTTGCCATTAGCACCATCTTGGAGCTTTCATGTGATCACTGTCCTTATTCCCCAAACTCCAGTTAACCAAACATCCTGGAAGTCATCTACAGCTACATTTTCCATATCCATAAAACTTACAGCTGTTTAGAGCTGGATAGGCCCTGAGAGATGATGGTCCAGGCGATCATCTCTATGATCACAGAAAAGGAACATTTATTGACCCTGTATACTGTCCCAAGAACAAAGTCAAAGGTTTACATAGTACCTCCTCCAGTTCCCCAGGGTCCAGCAGAGGCAGTCTTGTCGCTTCTTACTGCCTGTGTTAAGTCATCAAATAGCAGAGCCACGAAGGGCTTTAGATGTTATTTGGCCCAAGCCTGCATTTTAGAATCAAGAGGACAAGAACTGGAGAGGAAAATTGGTTTTCTTGGGATCTCATAGTTAGACAGAGCCAAGCAAGGAGAAATGTTTAGGGATTAAAAATAACATGCTTTTTATTTACTCCAGCCCTTTTTTTTCCCTGCTAAAGAGTACAGTTGGACCAACTAGGTGTTAGAAAGGCTGATGAGAAAGACCATCATCCTTTCCTGGAAAACTATTTCCTCTCCAGTTGAGATTATTAACCTTTTAGAGGCTTTGACTTTTATCCCAGAATTTATGGAACATGTAGCTCAAGGGTATAATGCAACTTAACTTGAAAAAGGTCAGTTCCCTCTTCAGGGCTTGCTGGCAATTTTATCATAATGCTGTACATTTATAGAGAGCAGTTTCTGGTAGAAGGATGGGAGTCAGATTTTATGTTTTGAAGTAATCAATTTGTGGGTAGATCACCAAGTTCCCCACACAGGGGAGTACAGGGGAAGTGGGATGCAGATAAAGGAGACTGAAGATTCAGCCTTTCACTGCAAGGAGTTTGGAATAGTCTTCCTTTTTCTTTATAAAAACAAACAGTCACAGAAAAGCACTGCCTTGTATGCTTTAAGATCATTAATTAAATCTAGGGGAAAAAGAGAAAAGAAAGTGAAATGGTATAAATGGGAAAAAAATGAGAGACAGAGAAAAGAAAGAAAATGTAGGAAGATATTCAGTGAGAAGGAGAAAAAGCACCAGAGGGCAACCTCCAGGAATTGTCCTAGCATGCCTCAGTGATGCTCACTTGTGGGGCAGTCCCAAGTCAGCAGGCAAAAGCCCCATCGACACTTAACACAAAGAACCAAGTTCCAGTTTTGAGGTGGAGGGTCTGCCTAACACACGTAAGGAATGTGACACTTCCCAGCAGGGCCTCCTGGGCTAGGACTTCATCCTTGGGGCCAGAGGGAGGTAGATGAGTAAGAATAATATGAGCCCTCTGTGGATAATACAGGGCTTCAAGTCAAGAAACCAATTACCAGGTGTGGGGCCGTAGGGAGTGGTGTCTTGGATTGAGGCCAAAGCACATGCAAGGGAATCGGAGATCCACATTAGGACTGACCAGCCATCAGGCTTTATGAGGGTATGACCTGTAAAATACTGGCATGAAATTCCTCTTGTCCATGGCCCCACCTGACTCTAGGGACCCCACCAAGGCAGCATGGGGTCAAGGGACTCAAGGTCTGAGGAGAAGGTAGATATAAGTGGACTGATCCAGAAGGATGGAGATATGTGATTGCTGGAACCAAGGCCAGCATCACTGAAAACAACCTCATCAAACGGAAGCCCACCCAGACCAGAGAACTCCAAGTGCTGATGTTAAACACCAGGTAAAATACAAAATTGCTAAAGAAACTGGGAATGAGAAAATCCAAGCCAAGCAGTAAGTGAATTAAACTATTTAAATGCCATCTGAAGAAAATCTGGATGCATTCTGTGTGTCTAGTCAAACAGAACTGAGCCCAGTGAGTGGAATTCCCAGGGAGTAGTTTTTAATCTCAATATAAGAAAAGCTTTTGTACAACCTGCCTATGCTGGATCCATAAACTCATTCACTTTGTAGTCACTCAACAAACACAAACTGGCTAGGGTAGCTACACATTCTGGTTTGCCCTGCACAGTGCCAGCTTTTGCTTAAATAGCCATTATTTAAATAGTAAAGTATATGCCCCCCCACACATAGTCTTTGAGCAGCTGTTCAGAATTGGACTGAAAACTTGACACAATTAAAGCACAATCCCCAACTTTGATGAGTTCACAATCAAGTTAGAAAAGGAGACATTAAAAGAACAAGTCAGAATATAATGTAGAAAGAACTATCTAAACAAAAATGCTTGGGATGAAGACATTAAACATCAGGATGCAGAAGTCACAGTCAATTCAATGCCACCTTCATTCATTTAATCACCTAAATAGAAATATGCTGAACATGTGCTATGAACCTGAAACTACACAGCTACTGTGGATCCAATACTTCCCTCCTGTAAATTTTATGACCAAGAGCCAAAGTAATAAAAGTTCTTTTCATTGTTGAAAAATTCCTTCGATGGATAAACTTTACATACAAATTATACCTTTGGAAACTTCCAATCATTGATCCTAAATCTGATTGCCAAAGACCAATGAAATCAAATACCTTTTCTACACTATAGTTTTTTTTTCAAATATATGAAGCAACTGAAGTATTTTCTTCAAATGATTTACTTCCCAGGCTTAATATTCATAGTTTTTTCAGTTTTTCCTAAGATCCGGACATCAGACTTTTCATCAACCCAGTCACTTTGTCATTTGTGATTGACAATGGCCCTCTGAAAAAGTGAAGTTTAGAACAATCTCAAAAGTAAAGATCTGTCCTATTAAATCACTGGGACCTGCCAGGGTCCCCATCCTATTCTTCTTGGTCAGCCCACCTCCCACATTGGCTGCCATGCCGACTTTGCAGTCAAATAAAAGTCTTAGATCTCATCCTAGGAATTGCTGCCAAAGCAGTATTTGCACTCACTTCTTTGCAACTTAAGCATTCCTGTAGCATTACTATCACTAGTGATATACTACTATCAAGTTTTTATATTATTTCATCTTATCAGTTTGTGACTTTATAGAGTTATAGAATACTGGGACTCAGGAAGATGAGATCTTCTAGAAGAGTCCCTACATTTTACAGATGCAGTTATTGAGGTACAAAGAGGTCAAGTGATAGTCTTAAAAATCACAACTAATTGCATTCCAACCTGTCAAGATATAGATTCCATCCCTCTATGTAGAAACATCAGCTCATCTATATGTATTCTCTCTCTTATCCTTTGAATTCTATAATGAGAAAGGCCTACTTCTGGAAAATATCCTTATAGCTAGAATCTTCCAATTGTCAACCCATTTGCCATACTCACCACGATAGCCTTTTCTTGTCAATTATCTATAAAAGTTCTCCATAGTATAGAAGATGGAAATCAGCCTCTATACAATGCCTCAGGATATGTTGCTTACCTGCCTATCTTGTTATGCCATTATTTCATTATTGTTTTTCACTATTTTCTATTATTTTTCTAGCTCGTAACAGTTTGAATAATTACCACTTCCAATATGCACATCTGTTCAGTAGCACCCAAACTTGTAACTGCAGTTCCTTCTTTTTCAAATGCTTTTTCTGAACTGAAAAACTCCTAGCTCCCACTTTCAGGTTTCTCTTCATGATGAAGTCTCCCTCAAATTCTCACTGATTATCCCACTCCCCACCACCCTTGCTGACAAGCCCAAAGTAGTGAGCTAGAGAGTTCCTTTCTCTGCCTTTTACTCTACGAACACCTCACAGAGGTCATTTGTGCCATAATACATGGTGATGCTTTTACTATCTCCTGCATAGAAAGACTCTCTACTATCAAACAAATACACAATACCTACATATTTCACTAATTCAACAAATATTAACTGAACCTATGAGGTGCTGAGGTCCTTGACCTAACATAACTGATAGCAGGAGCGATATTAACTAAAAACAAGTAAGAACAATGAACTAGACTGTGTTTTACCAGGAGAAATACTAGGAGTTATGGGTGTTTCTATAGAGGGGAACTAAACTAGACTAGAGGTCATAGGATACTTCACTAAAGAAGAAACACTGAAGTCAAGACCCAAGAAATTATCAAAGTGAAAGGTGAAATTAGGACCAAATTACCAAGATGACCTCATCTCCAAAGGATATTTCCTACCATTCTACCTTCTCAGTCATTGGTTAAAAACTGGGACAAGAATAGAGGTCTATAGAATCTGGCTAGAGAGCCTCCAATCTCAATATTATGGAAGATATGATGGTGGATGATATTCAAAAAACAACAAGTGCAAACACAGACCTCAACCAGTCAGAATGGACACTGGACACAGACAACCAAGGTCACCAGCTGAATGCCTGCTCTGTGCAGAAAAATTCAACCTGCCATGAGTATCCCTATCTGATGGAAACCACAGATGCAGCCCTGGTCCAATCCTTTTACAGAAGACTTTTTCCACCTGTGATGTTCACCAGGCATACGTGTTGGACTTAACAATTTGCATAAAAAATATTTCCTAACTGTGCACTCCTAGGTCACTGTCTCCTCTGACAACTAATCCTGAATCAGCTAAAATTCCTGGCTGCTCTTTCACCTACTCTTTCCCACTTAATTCTCCTTTAATACCCAGAAGAAGTTCAAAAGTACCCAGTGTCTGCCTTTCTGGCTTGGGGCTTTCCTTGACCGGCCCCCAGTTGACAGAGGAATTCTAAGCATGTGTATGTGGCTCGGTGAGGCCACTGGCATGTCAGGCCATACATTTCACTGGGGTCAATGCCCTTAAGGCATTCCAGAGGGAAACTCCATCTGAGATGCCTGTCCAAAAAAAAAAAAAAAAAAAAAAATTAATGACAGAAAAGAGGAGGGTATCCATTTCTCTCATACCAACCCTGCCCTTTTTCTGGTAGACTGTTAGCATAGAGAGTATAAAATCATCTCAAGTTTTCAGCAACCTTATAGAAGTAAAGAGATGTTTTGAGTTGCTAATAAAGTCCCCTTCTGGGGAGCAGCATTTCATCCTATATCTCAGGAGGGAAAGAACGCCTTATATAACTGCCTTTATCCCTTTCCCACATAGTCCTTCAAGGAATGGTTATGGAGTGCCTGCTTCAGGTGGTCAGTTTTATTCACCTCAGAGAGGAAAACTGCCATCCCTGAAACTTCAAGAGTTGAGAGTCAATATATTTAAGATGAAATAATGAGTTCTTTCTGTCACCCTTTATAAATCGGGGGGATTCAGCTATTTACTTCATATTACCTATAGTACTGCTCAGTATTTATGATCTTGGTTTTGTTGCTAGAGGGGATTTTATTCAGCTCTTTTAGGAGGTTTATGGTTAAACACAGATTAATAGGGTCGATCTTAAACTTCCCTCTCGAGGCTAGCCCGACAACACCCTTGTGTTTATGAGCTAAAGAGAGTGAAGAATTATGTGTGGTACCACAGGCCTCCCCAAACCAGCAGGACAATTCCTTCCTTCCTCCTCAGATGCCCAGGTTACATCAGTCTCCCAAGTTCCTGGTTTCCATGGTACCCACAGAAAGCCCTGACAGCTCTAGGCCAAGGCCAGGTTGTGCTTGGAGTGAGCTCCAGGTGACGTATGTATACATGTCTCAGTTTCTCCCCAGCACTTCCTTCTGGTGAGAAACTGAAACTTTATGAGTCTCCATTTCCTCCTCAAAGTTGGGATAATAGTTGATAAGCCCAAATGGTTGTTGGTACTATGTGGAAACCCACCTTCATCCCTCACTCCACACCACCCCCAAAAGATAGACGAGTGAGGGTACATGGGGAAAGGTGTGGCCTATGTGGTATAAAATGTACCACCTGTCCAATTCTCTACACCAGGACATCTAGTCACATTATCTAGCAACCTCATCCCAGATCTGTCCGTCCTGCCCCAGCCAAACCAGGCACACTGAGCACTTGGTCCAACTTTGCTTTGCCAAGTGAGTGACGAGTAACCCAAAGTAGCCCTGAGTTCTGCCAACTGCTTAATCTCCCAATATCTCATGCCGGCCCTCATATATACAAGGAGGTGCAGGAATGATCTAATTTAAGTTGCAGGTGACATCACTCTCTCCTTTTCCCTCTTACTCCCTCTGCCTTTAGCACCTCTGTGAAACTGTAGGGGGTCACTGAATCCCCTACACATACTGACCACCACAACCAGTGCCTGCTACACAGAGAGGATGTTGTGCCAAAGGCCCTTAGGTGAGTGAGGTTTTCACTGTACAATAACACCCTGCAAATGACTAGGATAATATAATCAGCACCTACCCAAACCTTCAGAAACGAGCACATTCTAGACACACGGTTTACACAAGTTTCTACCACACAACATACAACTTCTTTTATTTTTTTTTCCTGTTTGCTATCTGGATGAATATAGGAGCCTCCAGCTGTTCCTGTCCGTCAAATTGCCAACATTTCCTTTCTGGGATACATTTTTTTTCCTGAAGCAGCATTTTTGCACCAGATTAGCACCTGAGGCATTAGTGGTTTTTATCGCCTTGCAATATTTGTCATCTAAAGGGCTGAGTAACATGGTTACCATCTATCAGGTTTTATTTGCTTGGTGTTTTCAGTCAATTGTCTCACTGTAACCTGCACTTAGCCACACAAAATGGTTCTAAACAAGAAAGCGCTATTAGAGTTCCAGTATTCATGACCACAGATCTCCATCTATTTTTCCTTGCTAGTGTTTATCCCCTTCACCACTGCCTTTGTCATACCAGATCTAATTCTTCACATAATTTCAATTCCTGGACACACAAGTGTTCAATAAATATGTGATAATCTCATATAAATCACTGGGTATGAAAGGATATTCCAGAAAGTAGAGATGCTGATCACAGACTCATCATAGCAGGAAACTTGGAAGTCACACAGAACAAGTCCTTCATTTTGTTGGTAGGGAAACATCTACAAAGGTACAGAAAATGAAGCGATTTTCCCAAGCACTCACCTGAATATATTACTGAGACCTCCTACTTTTGATCCACAGGACATCATGACCATGAAAATGTCCCCCTTTTTTTTTCTTTTCAAGATCCATGCCTCCCAAGGATTCAGCTGCAGTATGAAGTTTTACTATCACCTTGACCCTAGGAAATTGATTAATTCAACATTTCACAGATGGGAAATCTCATTACTAGCAAATATAAAACTATAATGTCTTTGTCCATGACAGTTTATTCAAGATTTTGCAAACCTGACTATGTACCTGTGCAACTTTCGAAATAAAATTTCTCTACAATTGAATCCCTGAACTTGGCAAGATCTGAGACTCTGTCTGTTCCTTGCTTGTTTGGTGTGTGTTTGTGCTTGTTTGTTTGTTTGTTCTCCCAGTGATTGTGCTGCCTATCAGGTTTGGAGGCTGCAGATCTAATCAGGTCCACTCCTTACTCACACCCACACATGGGGGTATTGAGGCTATGCTCGTACTGAGCAGGAGGGCACTATGGGGTTCTCCTAAAATCAAAACTAAAATATTCATCAAGGAGCTAGAAGGGATTATGCTAAATGAAGTAAGTCAGAAGAAAAAAGAAAAACATTACATGGTTTCACTTGCAGCTAGAATATAGGAAAACCAAACAAAGATGAGGACAAAGGCAAAACTTTAGGTAAAACCGTAGATGTGAAGCATCTAGCAGAAGAATGGGAGGGGCGGGAGTCAAAACTGGACGTGGAGAGCACAAGGGACTACGGTGATGGTCACAGGTACTACGGTGATGGGAGAAACATGTGGACTGAGTCCGGTGGACAGAAATCAAATATTGTACTAAAATGAAATATCATGTAAAAAATAAACTAAAAACAATAACAATAAAGCAGGTGAAACTATCAAAATATGAATCAAGCATTTCTATGAGTTATATTAGGTACTTAATATAACATAAGGTAGATAATAGGCACTATTATATGTGCTATGTATTGTCTGAGTAACAGTTAAGCCAAACAATGTTGACTATAAAAACTAACAATAATGTTGAAGAGAAATCCCACTTGCATGTTATTCAAAGTAAACCTGGTCTGGTCCCGGGGGGGCCTGGCCTCTGGGGAGTGCCCGGGTGCTGCCCTTCCTGGCATGTGAACAGCTGGTGAGGCTGGGCTGCCAGAGCCGAAACCTCAGGCGGCGGCAGCAGCAGCGGCAGAAGTGAAAATCACGAGGCAAGTGAAATTTAAAACCCACATATTTAAGTAGACAAACTCTTGTCAACATATAGTTCCAGCACTTATCTCTCTTTGGCTCTGATTCCCTCTCACTGTCTCCTTTCCAAGTAATTCCATGAGTTCTGGGAATATCCAGAACTGTACATGCTCAGGACTGGGACCAATTTATCCTGAGTAATCTGTCAAGCCAGTTCATGCTTTTCCACTCGTTTAGGTTACTAAGCAACCTCCTTGTCACTTCGGATAACGGCCTGACGTGCTTTCCAAAGGAGGGGACGCCCATGGGACGGGGCGCATGAGCATCCCGCGAAGCCTGGGGCACCTCTGCTGTGCAGTTGCCTGGGTCAATCATTTAGCCCTGATGTGTAAAGTGGGGGTGGGAGGAGGTTCCCCAGCTGGTTGTGATTTGAGATAATGTATACAAAGTACCAGGTTGCTTTTACTTCGCATTAGTCTGGCAGCACAAAAGCGCTGGCAGCAAGCAGCATCATATGAAGAGGGACAGGAGACCTGACTGGGCCCAACAAGGTCAAGTCACTGTCAAAGTTAACAGGGAAGAGAGGATTCCACGACCCCACCTCCCTCTGGAAAACTGCAGAAATGATTGGGGCTATGCTTTTGCTGCCACTGTGGCCTTGGGAAATTTGATGTGTCATTTCTGCAAAGCCTTGAGCATCCGGAAAGCTCATAAACTGGCCATGGTAACTGGCCCCAGCGGGGCTGGTGTCAGCCTCAGGCTCGGCATGGATGGCTCTCTGAGGCCACGGCCTTCACAGTTGCTTCAGCACTTCGTTTATAAGCTCTGTCCATGACTCAGGGCCAAGACAACCCATCCTCTCTCAGCTCCAGGAAGCAGGCTTATCGTGGGGCTTTCACTCCCTCCCTAAACGGCATTTGTCTAGAGGGTAGACAGGAAGCATGCAGTCAATTCCCCAAGTTTGCTCTCAAAAGTCTCCAACAGAAAAAGTCAGAGAGTTAAAGAGAGGGATCCTGGCTAGTCAAGCATTCAAATCTTTTCTATTTAAAAATTAAGAAGGTTGGCTGGTTTAGGGGAGCTAAACTGAAAACAAGGACAGGGACTCCTAGTTAGGATTTCCTGAAAGCCCTCTGTGACTGGGGGGCCTGACAACCTTACGTCAATTCGTGTTCCCAGAAGGGGGGAGGATTTCTCTATGTAAACCTGATGACAATGAGTGTTCACTCAGAGAAATAACCCTGGTAACCAAAAGGTAGTAGCCCCCTATTTCAGAGGTTGAGGCAGTTCCGTGCAGCTCTGAGAAGAGAGAGAAGGCAAGTGGGGACACCAGGAAGACAGCCCTTGCTGGAGGCTAAAGCAGAGGAGAGAGCACCCCACACCCAGAAAGAATCCCTCTGAGAGGCTCATTGCTTGGCACTTTTCTCGCCCACTAAAAGTCCTCGCTAAAAGGAGGGCCCACTCACCCTTTCTGACAATGTGCTCATAGTTATAAGAAAATTCCAGAACTTGGGCATGGGGAAGCACCTTGACACTTACTCCATAAAATAGTCATGAGGGTGGTGACTGGGCAGAAGGGACATGGTGTCAGGAGTGGTAGAGCTGGCAGGAAGCATCCTGAGCACAGCCAGTACAGTTCCCTCCCAGGACCTCAGCCTGCCAGGGAACAGAGCTGTTCAGAGTGATCATGAGCCCCAGCAGCCAAAGATTCAGTCTGGTTTGACCAGGCACCATGTGGATGGTATTTCCATGAGGCAGACAGAGGCAGGCTGGTTGTCTGGTAACCTGCTTGGGAGCTAGCTCCAGGCCCACTGACCAATTTGCTGCCCTAGGAAATCCCCAGTCTTCTCTCTGCAGTTTCTGTACCCATAAACATCTGATTTCTTTTGCTGAGGTATCCCAAGAAGCAGCTGATCTCTCAGTGACATAGTTCAAAGTAGATCTCTACAGATCCATTACAACGCAGATTCTCAGGTCAGACCTATTGTAGCCAACTATCTGGGGAGATAACTAAGAAATTTGCATTTTAACTGAAAATACTTAAGACAGGATATTTTTAGGACTTCTATGTTACTACAACGGTCCACATGTCATTAAACATTTGCCCAAACCCCCAAAGGGGCAAACCTTAATTGGAACTGTAGGGTTTGGTGACAACAATATGTTAGTTTAGTTGAGGGTGTCATTATTGGGGGAAGTTGAGCATGTGTGGGCCAGGAGGTTAAAGGGACCTTTGTACTTTCTATTCAATCTGGCTGTGAGCCCAAAATCACTCTAAAATAAAATCTATTTAAATTTCAGAAATCCTAAGACTATGTCATCCATCAGTGTAACGACACATCATGGCATACAGAAGAGGCTGAATAAGTGCACATTCCTCAATAGCTAGACTGGTAGGACTAGCTGAGAAAATGAATCTGAGGAGACCCTCAGCTATGACAAGAAGCAAAGATTATACTTTATACTATATGAAGGAGTCAAGCAATTTTGGGTATTTTAGAGAAAGCCTCAAAAGAAAGGAAAGTAGAAGAGACTGGGTGCTGTGTGACCCATTCCAGGAATCAGCTGAAGAATGGGAGCTGCCTTGCAAGAAAGGGGACTAGAATCATAAGTGTCATGAGAAAGTTAGAGCAAAGACTGGAAGATCCAGGCCAGAGTGATAAAATAGGGAACCAAAGAAAGAGTGATGAGATGGAAGCAAACTGGGATGGCCAAAGGCACTTAGGGGCAAGTACTTTGGAGCCCCAAACACTACAGAAGGCAAACAGGACCATTAGAAGGGAAAAGATGTGCACAATCAATCTCTAAGGAAAAGAAGGCAGACTCTAGGAGCATCAGAGAACCATCCATCATCCAAATGCAATGCAAAGGGGAAAAAATCAGCAAGTGGAATTATGCTGCAGGAACCCAGACTGTAATGTCACGGGGAGCGACTCCAAAAGAGGTTTTAATGGCAATTCAGATGGCAGGGATCAAAGAATATGACATAAGCCTTAGAAGCAAAGCAACTAATGATTTGTTCTGGAAGGAAAATCCGGAAGAAAAATTAGAAATGAGTACTATCAGCTGTATGGTAATGCCTTGATTAAAGAGGGGTGGGGCAGGGATGAAGGTGGAGGACATAACTATTTTTAAAAGAAATGGTAGCAAAAGAGACCTTGCACTTTATATGTTGGCTCTGTAGGAAGTTAAGAATATCACTCCACCATTTCACCAGTGTTCCCACAATTTATACCAGATATGCATTAGACACTTAGATTGAGAACCCAGCTCTTCCATCACTAGCTCTGTAACTGTGGGTCAATTTCCTACTCTTCCTGAAACTTTATTTCCATCTTTAAAGGGAAATATCAGCATTTAATTTATAGGGTTGTTGTTAAGATTAAATGAGATAAAGTGCTTTAAGTGAACACTGGAAAGAAAGGTGCTGTAAATGAAGGTAGCAGTGGTGGTATCACTGTTGCTAGTGCATAATTTCACAAAGATGTCCTTCCCGTGTATTCATACCCTTGTCCCAGCAGTAGTTTTAACTCCCAAAGGAGTCCTGCAAATTTCTCAGATTAGTCCAATCAAAACAACAGGAATTTCTCTGATTCTGAGCCATCTCTGTACAAGACCATGTGCTAATCTGACTCAAGTGCCCAAGATCAGATTCCTATGCTACCATAGCTTCCACCTGGTGCCAGAAAGGAAGTGGTAAACCCCTCGATAGCCTGTGGCAGAGTTGCAGAAATGCGACTCCACCTCTATAGTCAATGGCTCAGAGGTCAAAGGACACCATATCTTGCTGTTGGCACAATGGAAAAAGGCAAAATTTACTAGGTAGAATGCTGACAAATACATGAATGGACACCAGAGACACCAAGTCCATAAATCTGACACCCTCATAAATCTGACTTTAAAGAACAACCACAGATGGCCGTGTATATACAGATAATGCTGGTCTAGGCAAGTGACCCAGAAGCAACAACCTGTTGTCCAGTCAGGGGAGAAGGGATGGAACAAAGTCATCCCTTGGAAAGGAAGTCAGGACATAAGGTTGGAAAGGAAGTCAGGACATAGGGTTGGAACCATGGCCAACTTTCATTCTGAAAGAACTAAAACTGGAGCGAGAAGCAATAGTGAGTTGAGAACGAATTGTGTAGTTCTTGAGAGAGCAGGATCTAGAAAGAATGATAGCTGGGAAGATAGAAGGAAAGAGAAACTGACAGGCATAGACAGACTAATGGATAGACTGACCAAGAGAGAAAGAGACTGCCAGAGAGAACAGAGGTGGGGTGCAGATGGACCCTTTTCAACTTCTCGACATTTTCTTTATCATTATAAAAGCAGCACGTACTACAGGCACCATCTTTATCATCCTTCCTCTTGTGCTACCCCCAGGCTCCCTGAGTCCTCAGAAGAGAACTGTCACAAATACTTCCCGCTAAAAGAAGGTAAGAAGCTCGTATAGTATTCGAAAGAGAAAATAGGGAAGGAGGGCTATTCATCCCCACCAGGAAGGTGAGTTTATTTCAGGGGGTTTGTTCAGCAGACAGGGCAGTGGCCAGTGTTACCATTCCAGTGTGAACAGTGAGTAAGCAAACCTGGCTTCTGCCCCTGCCTTGGACACAAACTAGCTCTGTGATCTTGGGCAGTTAACTTAATCTCTCTGGACATCTGTTTGTAAATTTGCAAAATGAGGAGGTTGAACTGGATGTCTTCCAAGCTCACTTGCCATGCAACTAACATTCTAGTTTCTGTGGTTCTACGAACCCATGATTATTTACACATCACTTTTCACAATGCCCAAATGGTATGAGTCTTCTTGCCAGCCATGTCAATAATAATTTATTTATTATATTTCTGTGAAGTGAATGGGTTATTTATCTTCTCCTGGTACAACTTGTACTTGAATACAATTCCAACATGCACAGTAAATCTCTCTCCCTTTGAACTCCCGATGCATTTAAGTCTAGACACTTCTTAGTATACTTAGTGTGTTCTGCTTTAGGCCATGGTTATTCAGGGAGATGCGTGTTGTCCATCGGTAGATGTTAAGCTCCCTAAATACCTCCTAGAAACCCAGCTTCAGAGAGAAAGAAGAATGCAGCCACTATGGTGCTCACCTGAAAGCCCCTTGAGCCTAGGAGAGCAGGGGGTCGATGCCAATGTGTACTTGTGGGCCACACATGGGGCTGGGGAGAATGTAAAAAGAGCATAAGAGGAATTGGTCAATGAATCTAATAGACCCCCTACTCTCTGCTCCTCCCCCAACCCACCAGGATGTAGGCTAGGCTAAAATTTTCCACTAGAACTAATAAAAGCTTACTCAACTTCATTACCAAGCCCCCCCCCCAATCTTAGTGCTATTCCAGAGTTTGGGGGTATGAGAAAAATCATTGCTGAAAGCTTCAGGGGGAAGGAGGGGAGAGCATATCCATAACTCCATGTCATTGACTGTGTACGAGATGCCTGCAGTTGCACAGAAAGTCACATTACATGGAGCTTAAGGACACAGACAGTATCAGATTGGCAAAGAAAGCATTTTCTCGACTGAGATGAGAATGAAAAATGAAAGACAGAGAAACTGTCAAGGGCCCCTTCGCAGCAAAAATTCCTAATACTCTGTTGTTAGTGAGGTTAGATGGGCCCCAGGGGTTGTATTGCAACATGTCCACAGTGTTCCTAATATCCCTGCAGCATCCTGTCCTCTGCCTCTTTGCTGATTCCCAAGGAAAATGCGGTTCTCCCCCAACTCCACCACAAACGCTCTGGGTCCCTGTTCATAATCCACTTCTAAACAGCGCCTCTGTGTCCTAACCCCTGGTCAGCCTCTGCCCTACCTCCAGACCTTGCTCCCTGCCCAGCCAGCCACAGGACACTGGCCTCCTTTGTCACCCAGCCTGTCCTGCGTCTGCTGGGGTCAAGGCCCCTCGCCTCCTTGCCTCCTGCCATCCGGCCTGCTTCCTGTTTCTCTCCTTCCACCTCAGCTGCCCTCCTCTATGCTGTCTCACATTACAGACACCTTCTCCCCCCCTCACTCCCTTCTTCCATTACTGACTTCTATTCTAGAAACATGCTCAGTTAGGGCTGTACTAGCAAATGATTTAGGGCGTCTCACACCACCCAAGTGTCTGCTAGTCTTAGAGTTTTGTTAGCTGAAGTTTTGTTTGTGTTCACTTGCTAGCACCTTTTTACTTCCCTCCCATGTTGATTCACATTAAAACAGTTACTGAGCTCACACTTTGGGAGGGGGAAGGAAGTTTACTCAACTGGGATTGGATAAAACCCTTGGGAGGACCTTGAACCCTCTGGTATGGCTCAGCGCATCCGATGCACAGCCCACCATGGGTACCAGGCTTGGGGCTGCAGCAAGCTTCTTTGGCAGCGACAGTCCTCAAAAACAGGTTTCAAGTCTGCTCACCTCTGACTGAAAAACTCCCAGGGTCAACTCTCTTGGAGGAATAGGAAACGAGCAGCTATTAACAAGTAGGACCTCTGTGGATTGTGCCAAGAATACTAAGCCACACGGTTCCAGAATGCTGAGGCTGGCTGAAAAGGCCAGCCTTACAAAAGAGTTAAACCAAGGCCACATCACCAGGCTGCTAATGCCTCCTGCTTTCAGAGCTGACAGGAACAGGACGTTCTAATATGGCTACACCCTTGAGCCACAATTCATCAATCACAGCACGGAACATCGAGCTTGGGGTTCTGACTGGTGCCTGCAAACTCCCTCTCTCACCTCTCTGCCAGCCTCCTGTTTTGTTACCAGGCTCCTAATTAGTTCTACAGAAATGAGACTCACTTTAGGTTTCATCACTTGCGTCTCTGGGCCCCACACACGACATGCCAGGCACAGAAAGCCTGGGGCTTCATAAATACAGACGTGATGACCCTGCTTGGCTACTGCTTATTCATCAGTCTTGACAACTAGCGTATGTTCAGGTGGTCACACAAGTTGTCACTTTAACATCTGGTCAGTTGTTTACCTCCCCAGCTACGTAATACATGATATTTTCTGTCCTCATCCTCCTCGGCAGACTACGAAAAGAAGACCAGTGTTTCTTCCTAGGTTGTATGGAAATCAGCTTGACTGCCCTAGCCAGCCCCCTCCCTGACACTCTCCTGGCTCCTCAGCTGTCCCCCCCACACAGTGACAACCCATTCTGCCCTTAGTCATGCCATCAACCCTGCCTTTCACCTCTTTACATTTCTCCTAGAGCCTCCTTCTAGAGTTCCCTTCGAGTCACAGAGATTCTACCATCACCCTTACCTTTTAAACCCATTCTGCTACCTGCTGATGTGTTCATACCCCAATTTTGCACAAATGTAACCACCTGGCTTCTTGTCATCTCTTCATCTAGCTTTTCTGCCACTCCTCTCTCCCAAAAACTACCTTCATTACAGCAGCACATACACACCACTCACGGCTTCTCTGGCAGACATCACTCTTGTCCGTATTACCATAGTCCATATTTCAGCAAGACCAACACCTATTTCAATGAACTTTCATGACTGAAATGAAGACCCATTGAATGAGTCTCATGGATAGATCTGCCCCCCCCTTTTTTTTTACAGAATCCACTCCTTTCCTAGCCCCTATCCTATTTATTCCAATTTACCTTCCTCAGTAAAGTCATACATATAGGTCAGAACCCCCAATTTTCAGGAAATTTCCATGACTAAAGCATTCTGCTCTTTACAATGTAATTTTTCCACTTGAATCTGCTCATTGCAGTTAGTGTCCATCTAATTCACACCCTCAGGCTCCACTCCCTGAAGGAAGACACAACGATGATGGTAGAAGTGAAGATGAGGAGGAGGAGGAGGAGGAGGAGGAGGA
>PVHY01020254.1:0-25902 GCA_004024945.1 Uropsilus gracilis | reverse complement strand
TGTTTGATTTTCCCTATATCCGTCATATAAGTGAGACCATCCTGTACTTCTCTTTTTCTTTTTGGCTTATTTCCGCCAATATGAGTTTTTCCAGCTCCATCCAGGTCGCTGCGAATGACATGTGTTTGTCCTCCTTGATGGATGCGTAGTATTCCATCGTGTATATGTACCACATTTTTTTTAGCCAATCATCCGTTTGCGTGTGGGGGCCGCTGCACTGAGCACTGGGGTGCACAGAGCAAGACCAGGTCTCCCTTCTGGGAGTGTGGGTTCCACCTGGGCCGATAGAAGACAGTGTTTGGTAGAGGAGTGGTTCCCTTCTCATTCCCTTGCCTGCTCCTCTGTCTCCTCCAGATTCATCGAGGAGGCCATCGATCGTCTGAGCAAACGGCACCAGTACCACATCCGTGCTTACGATCCCAAGGGGGGCCTGGACAACGCCCGGCGGCTGACTGGGTTCCATGAAACGTCCAACATCAACGACTTTTCTGCCGGTGTGGCCAACCGAGGTGCCAGCATCCGCATTCCCCGGACTGTCGGCCAGGAGAAGAAGGGCTACTTTGAAGACCGTCGCCCCTCTGCCAACTGTGACCCCTTCTCAGTGACAGAAGCCCTCATCCGCACGTGTCTTCTCAACGAAACTGGCGACGAGCCCTTCCAATACAAAAACTAAGTGGACTAGACGTGCAGCCGTGAAGCCCCCTATTTCTGCACCTCGCTTCCTCTGCCACCTTTCTCTCCATTGTCCTAATAGCTATAACTCAAGGGCGGATTATCAATGTGGTCTTTCATTCCCCGTGCCAGTTAATACCTCTTGCTTTCTTTGGCCAGGATAGAGGGGCAAGTTCTTAATTTCTTCACACCCACTCAGCCCTCCCCCCTTTTTTCCCTTTCACTGAAGCTTTAGTTAGTGGGGAGGGGGGTGGGCAACATAACCACTGCTTCCATTTAATCAGGTGTGTGTGTGTCCAGTAGGCATAGCTGTGCAGTCTGTGAAGGGAGGGGAGAACTTTTTCTTCTAGGTAGTTGAATGTGGGGCAGAGGAGCTGATTGACCGAATCTGGCTAGGTTAGGCTTACCCATTTAGAAGGAGCTTAGGAAATGCCATTTCTTACACAACATTGTAACTAACTTGCTGTTGAAATCAAGAATGAGGAGAGAATAGGTGGGAGTCTGTCAGGAAAGCAGTCCCTGCCCCCATGCTCATGGGTGGCGCTGCCAGGCCTGAAGACAGCCCAGCATAGAAGGATGGCCAGATCTACCTTAGAGGGAAAAGTTCTTACTGCTTGGTCCTCCATTTATAACACAAAGCAGAGTAGTATTTTTATATTTAAATGTAAAAACAAAAAAAATGATGTATTTGGGTATGTGGATATGTGTGTTTTTGCTGAAGGAGAAAAACCATTCTGGTCGCCGGGGGCCAGATAGGAGGGGTGGTCTGGTTGTACAAGAGAGTCTCCTGGGTGGGGGGCAGTGCTGGGATGTTGACTATCTGTGCCTATTAGCTCCCACTACCACATCCAGGGTTTCTCTGGCCCTTCCCACCCTCCTGGAGAGATGGACACAGGTCAGGTGGTTTGGGAAGCAGGTCCCTGGCAGTAGGTGTCAACTGGGCCTGTTGCTTTGGTCTCAGACACACCTGGATTTGCACACATGGGTTTTGAGATCTGAGTTGGCTGGTCAACTTGAGCATGTAACTGACAAAAGGGTTTTGGGGTTATTGACAGGTGGGACTAGCATGCCACTAAAGCAGGCCTTTTGATAAAATTTTTTAAAAGCAAAACAAGGTTAGAATTTAATCATATTTGTAGGGTTTCTAAGTCTTTGTTTTATGGAATTGCTTCTTAACTGTCACATCACTGCTCTTTTGAGAGCAGGGGACAAGACTAGAGTCAGAACACTTGTAATTTTGTATCCTGGTGTCTATTCTCTGAGCCTGAAATACTCTTTAAGATTCCTGAGGAGTTATTTTTCTTTTATAATAAAAAACAAGCCCCACCTTCCACCTTACCTTCTCTTGCCTGTCCTGGTTCTTTTTCTGTGTCTGCGCCAGGCAGCGGTCGTCTCTCTTGCCTTGCCACGACGAATGCCCTGTACAGTATGTTCAGTTAACTCCTCAGTGTAAACAAGCTGTGTTAACTATCCAGAGCTGCTCGTATAAATCAACCTAACATTTATAAGATCTCTTCTGACTTGATTCTTTGTGATTCATTTAAATCCCTAAGTGCCATTTTATTCCTTTCCTATTAAAAATGGGGAATTTATTTCTTAAGCAACAAGGCTTAGTTCACCTATTCATGGAATGTTATAAATCTTAAGCCACATTGCCTACCAGCTCTTCCCTGGATACGGGTATTAGGGGTTTCTAGACCAAGGCCTAAGCCACCCCTCTTAATTTGAGGTGGATTTAAACCCCAAGTCTCATCCCCATGCTCCTTAACCTTGGTGGTGGATTACCCTTGCCATAACCCGGCTCTGGCTTAATTTTATAGCATTCAAAGCAATAGGTCTTACTATTCCTATTGGTCTTGATTTCACCCTCAGCCACTGATTCATCTTAGACAGCATTTATTGACTGCTGCTGTCCTGTGTGAAAAGCCTCCCAGGGCTAGTGTGCCCAGGGTAGGGAGGGAGTTCAGACATGCATTTCCTTTTTTTGTTTGTTTTGTTTTGTTTTGAGACTAGGTCTTTTTGCCCATGGAACCACAGGCTCACATTGCCTGGGGTACCTGAGACTCAAGCAATCTCCAGCCTCAGTTTCTCAGGTAGCTGGGATTACAGGCGTGTACCACCACGCCCAGCTATTTTTTGGAGACTAGTCTCGCTACGTGCCCCTGTCAGGACTCAAACTGCGATCCCTGGTCTCGGCCATGGCTTCCTAGGCTGCCACCTACAGGCATGCACCACCATGCCCAGCCTAGGGCATGCATTTCCTTGTACTTCACCAGTGAGCTAGATTCCCCAGAGCCCCATGTGGACACCATTGCTCCAGATCCCTTTACCTGGAGGGTCTGCACCCCAGCTTATCCCTCAGCTTGAGCTTGTTTCCATGCCAGGTTGAGCAGGAGCCCCACTGCTCTGGTGCTGGGTGCAGATCTCACAGCACAGTTTCCCAGCACATTAGCCTAATGTGCCAGGTACTTCGGGCAAGACTAATTGCTGCCTTTAGGAAGTAGTGTCTTCTGGAGGTGCTGAGACTTGCTAAAGCAGCTTAGAGGTGACACTACTTCAGGCAAGTGTGTTTTACTTTGGTCACAGGGAGCCTTACTTAGGTGGCTGGGAGGAAGGTTGATTCCTGACATTACATATATTATGAAACTTCTCTAGGGTTTTTTGTCATAAAAAGAGGGTGCTCTTACAGATTGGTTTGCTGAAGATGATCCTGGTTTGCATTGTTTCCCAGCCTGATTATGAGTGCTTTCTGCACTCAACCTTTTCCTGGTTTTGTTGATAAATCATGAAGTCACTCATCAGTTGAAGCTCTACATCCAGCTTCCCAGTCAAGTTGACTTCCCTTAATGGAGTCACCCCTACAGCTCCTGGTGGGGTATATTCTTGCACAGGCAAGCACTAGATTGAAGAGGCAATTACTGAGCCCTTTGCTCATTGTAAGCAATTTCACCAACGGAAGTTACTTGAAAAGGATCTCAGTACAATCACAACTCAGGTGGAAACCAGGGTGTTTCCTTCTCCACCCTATTAAAGTTAGCTTCAACCTACAGGTCACAGTGCAATCCCCTTGTATTTCTAAGGCTTATTTTTATAGCTCATAGTTAGAACAGACACCGGGTTGATGATTATTAATGATAGATTAGAGGAGACTGGCACTCAAGCTTTCAACCTTAAAGAGACAGGCCATTATTCATGAAAGGAGTTCTCTGTTTTAATAACCATCACTTGCTTTAATTTCATCCTGCCACTGAGGTGCATAAACACCAAATGATTGCCCAAGCTTAGAAGGTTCCAAATTCCTAGGTGAATACTGTTAGAACAGGTAAAGAGCCATGTACAGGTAAAGAGCTGGGTACAATGGGGCACTGGTGAGTAAGAAGTTCCCACAGTACACACTGCTGGCTCCAAATAACTCCCCAAAGGTGTCACATAATCCCAGCTGCTGCTTGCTGCTTATGCGAATAAGGTGCAAAATCTGGAAAGCAGCCCAAAGAAAGTGATGTACCCTTCACTCAACAACATGAAGGCATGGATCCTGTTTTTTTGTTTTTGTTTTTTTTCTGACCACTGTCCCCCTGATCTGTCACTGGACCTTCAGTACTTGTCAAAATAATTCTATTTAGATATCCATTTGGTGAGCTTTAAGCCTTCGATACTTAAACCCAGCTTTTTCAGCTCCCCCACTGCATGGTGTGTCAGTCCATGAGGTCTTGGGCCTTTGGCTGTTTTGACTTGAGCCATGGCACTAAGGTCAAGTTCTGTTTTACTGAGTTTAAGGCTCTGTTTGCTTAATTCTTGCTGGAATTGGGCTACCAAGAACCTCAAGAAGTTTAAAGAGTTACAGCTAATATAAAGTGGCAATCAATCATGTCACTCCAAAGACTCCAGGTAAACTGCTGCTGTAAACAATGGGAGCTGATTAAAACCTTACCATTTTGCAGCTTTTAGTTCAGCCCCAAGCTCTCATTAAATAAGATATTATTGATTTTATGTTATACAGATACATATATACACAAACATAGTTAATATAGACACCATGTTTGTGAACGTGTGCAAATAAAGACACGTTACACACAATGCCACTCTTCTACGGGAGACTTTTGCTCGAGATACAGTATAATAGCAAAGCAGAAATGTATTAACTTTCTCTTCTAGAAGCAGTATACAATCAAGGTAATCACTGGATTGAGTATCACTAGGAGCTGGAAAACAGGATAGGGAAGCTATAGTTCTCAAAACATGATTTCACTGCCTACTCTTTCTGCTTCCCATGCTTCATGGACAAGAGTTTCCATGGTTATGTCAACTAGGCGTCTTATTCACTGCCTAGAATGCCTCTGATGGAAGGGACTGGTGCCTGAGCTCTGTTACAAAGAAGAGTCAGCACAGTGTCTGTGGTCACTTGATGAGTTACTTTTGTGGGACCTTGGACCTAAACAAGCTGTTCTTTTTCTCATGGATGTCAGGTTCAGTTCTTGCACTGTTTGAAGACTGCAGCACCCTCAACGCCTCCACTTCCGGTGCAGTCAGCAGGTCTGTGATTTGCCTTCCTGTGGACTTTCAGGCACACCCTAAAACTGACGCTTGCATGGAGGCCTTCTCCACTTGCCTTTCAATCAAGCTATGGAAGAGCTCCCTGGGACTGTGTGCTGCTTTACTGACATCAAATGAAAGAGGCATTCAGCATACCCCCAGAATTAAGTAAAATTTTGGGCCTGGTAGCTACTATTTTTGTGTTTGGGTCCAAGCCTATGAATGAGTGAGTCAAATGAAAGGAAATTATTCTACTCTTCCTTTTTATGTCAGAACCGTTGGCATTGCCAGTCCAGGACTTCTGGACTGGTGTTCTGTGTGCCAGTTTGCCCTCAAGCAATTTTGTGAACTGTTTTGGTAACTGTTCTTAAATGCTGCTATATGGGAAGTGTATTATTGTGCTGGTAGAGGGCAGGAAGAGGTTTTTTGTTTTTTTGTTTTTTTTTTTTTTTAATTCTGAAAAAAGTGAACTAACTTTTGCTTTTCTGGCCTCTGGGGAGGAGTCTGTGGTACATTAAGGACTTGGTTTAGAAAGATAATAAAGTCAAGAAATACAGTTCTCCAGCATTTCTCTTAAAAGACTGGGTCATAAAACCAGCATGCTGGGATTCTCCTCCCAAACAACTACCATCAGACTCACTCTTAGGTGCTTACGAGCCAGAAAAGATGAATTTAGGGACATTTTTACATAAATACATTCTGGCTGAGCTCACTTAAGGTACTTCACCAAGTAATCCTTCAGTAAATGTTTGTTGAGCAAAGTTGTCACTGGCAAAGGGCGTGCATATGAGTCTGGAGTGGGGGCAGGGGCAGTTTACTCACATCCATGGATCTGAGATGTTATTGGTTTATATGTGATCTGTCCCATTCTTTCAGCTAATCCCAAATTACCTGAACCGGAAATCTGTCTGTGATGGCAAATGTAGGGCCTTTGGGGATGATCATTCTAATTCCTATATCCTGTGAGTAGCTCAAGACTTCCAGGTTCCTCCCTTTCCATGGAGAGGCTGAAATTTCTTCCAGATTTCACTGTGAACCACCCCAACCTTGAAATGAAGCAGTTCTGGGTGAAACTTGCTTTTCTGTAGGATAACGCTCTTCCTACTGAGGATTACTTATTGATCAAAGGTCTTAACTGAATTCAGAATGTTAGGTATGTAGGGAAAGTAGGAAAGACATGGACAGGCCTGATCTTCATGCAGCACTTTTTCTGAGGAAAAAAAAATGGAGTAACATTTTAGTATGAATAGTAATTAGAATATTTAACCATACACACTTCTTTTAGAATCATGCCAGTCAAAATAAACCATAAAGAAAAAGATAAATACTAGATGATTTCACTTATATGTAGGATATAGGGAACAAACAAAAGGACAAGAAATAATTAAAACTAACCGAGTGATATCAGAACTAAAGTCTATGGCAAAGTATGGGGAGGGAGGGAGGGAGGGAGGGATAGAGGGAGGAAGAGAGGGAGTGAGGAAGGGAGGGAGGGAGGTTGGGAGGAAGGGAGGGTGAAATCAGGGGAAGGATGAACACAAGGGATTAGGATGATGGTTCATGGGTGTCATGGTGGTAGCAGAACATCAGGGCATACCATAATGTAAGAAAAATAATGTATCAGTGAAAGAGAAAAAAAGGAATCAAAACACAAATAAACAATTTCTTCAATTTCCAGAGAACAGGGTGTGAGGATTGGTGGACTCCAAACTACAGGTGCAGGGTCCCAAAATCAGACAACAATTTTCCTTGAGGAGCTCCACCCAGAATATTATCCCCAAGGGAGAGTTCTCACTGGAAAGTATCCTAAGTGTATTACCTATTGTATATCAAGTGCATGATGAATGACCTGATAAGTCACCTCAAGATGTTGAAATGAAAAATAATTAATATTTCATGTAGTTTATTTTTCTTTTAGGATTAATAGTCTGGGTGGTTCTGCATTTCTTTGGAGATTGCAAAGGACTGCAATCTATTAGGATTTGCCTGGGACTGCAGATCCTATTCCCAGTCTCATTTGCTGGCCTGCTTTTAAGGAGGCTCCAAGTTCTTAGACATAGGGCTTTTACAGTGCTGCTCATCACAGGCTCCCCAGAGTGAGTGGAGATGATGGCGGAAAGAAATAGAGACAGACAGAAGAAGGAATAATCTTTTAAAATCATAGAAATAATATCCCATCACTTTGACCATGCTCTATGTGCCAGCTGTGTCACTAGTTTCAGAGTAACCTTAATAGAAGGAAAAATCTTGAGCAAAGGAATATTAACGAATTTGTGGGCAAATCTTTTAAATTCACCGCATTGGGCAGCTTTGGCTCTGAAACAATAGTAAAGATCAAAGTATTATTCCCAGGGAGAAAGTCTTTTATTTTAAGATTCCTGGTTTCCTTCCTTTGAATCATGTTCTTAATGATGTCCACTTGTCCATCAAAGGTGCAATTAAGAATTTCCAGTTCAAGTTTGCACTTAATTGGGCTTGGGGGATAATATCAATTATGTCTTCCCTGTCTCCATTCCAAGGTGTAGGAGGCTCCAGTGGGAATCATTCAGAAAGCCTGAAACAGGCAAAAAGAAAGAAGCAAAGTCTCCAGGCACCAAAAATAAACAAATAAAATAAAACTCCAATGTGTGTACTTGTGTAGAAAGTAAATCCCCAAACTGTTTGCTTACTGGCCTTCCATTCCAGTTGCACTCGCAGGAGCTCTACCACACCCCCAATAATCAATGATGTGCCTGATAGCCACTGTAACCATGTCACCTGCATTAGGATGTTTGGAGATGACAATCACACACAACCCTATTGAATCACTCCTTATCCCATGTTAAGCTTCTTCTGATCTTTAAAGAAAATACCTTTATAACCAAGGAGACACAACATTCCAAAATGTCTGGGATGAAGTAAAAGCATATCTAAGAAGGTTCATAGCAATACTGGCCCATATCAAAAACCAAGAAACTAACCAAAATAAACAACCTAATACTAATACCAACTCGAAAAATAAGAAAAAGAGCAACAAAAAAAACCCCAAACCCAGCAGAATGCAAAAAATAACAAAAATAAAAGAAGAAATAAATAACCTAGAAGCCTAAAAGGTTATCCAGAAGATCAACAAAACCAAAAGCTGGTTCTTTGAAAAAATAAATATAAGCCCCTTGCAAAGCTCACAAAGGAAAGATGAGAGAAAATTCAAACAAACAGAATCATAAATTAAAGAGGAGAAATTACAACAGACACAAAAGAAATCCGAAGGATGATAAGAGATTACTATGAACACCTATATGCAAACAAATACAACCTGGATGAGATGGACAGATTCTTAGAAAGATACAACTCTCCAAAATTGAACTAGGAAGACATAGAGAACTTAAACAAACCAATCACAAGCAGTGAAATTGAAGCAGTCATCAAAACTCTACCTGAAAATAAGAGCCCAGGACCTGATGGCTTTACAAATGAATTCTACCAGACATTCAAAGATGAAATAATGCCTGCACTACTAAAGCTTTTCCAAAAAATTGAGAAAAAAGGAAAACTGCCAAACACATTCAATGAAGCAAACATCACACTCATACCAAAACCAAATAAGGACAGCACCAAGAAAGAAAACTATAGATCAATTTCCCAAATGAACAAGGATGCAAAAATTTTGAACAAAATCCTGGCAAATTGAATCCAATGATGCATTAAAAAGCTTTATTCACCATGAACAAGTGGGACTTATCCCAAGGGCACAAGGATGGTTCAACATCCAGAAATCAATGAACATAATATCCACATCAACAAAGAGAAAAACAAAAGCTACATGATAATATCAATAGATGCAGAGAAAGCATTCAACAAAGTCCAGCATCCATTCATGAAAAAAGCCCTTGAAAAACTGGGGATTTAGAAACTTACCTCAATATAATAAAAAAGCCATCCATGACAAACCTACAGCAAACATCATCCTAAATGGAGAAAGACTAAAACCATTCCAGTTAAGATCTGGAACTAGGCAAGGATGCTCACTCTCCCCACTACTATTAAACATTGTACTGGAAGTTCTAGTTAGGGCAATAAGGCAAGAGAAAGACATAAAAGGGATACAAATAAGTAAAGAGAAACTAAAGCTATCATTATATGCCAATGACATGATTCTTTATATAGATAACCCCAAACAATCCACAGAAAAATTGCTTGAAATAGTAAACCAGTTCAGTAAGGCAGCTATATACAAAATCAGCACACTGAAGTTGGTAGCTTTCTTAGACGTAAAAAGTCAAATAGAAGAATATATCAGAAAAACCATCCCATTTACTATCACACCAAAAAAAATTAAATACCTGGGAATAAACCTCACAAAACATGTGGAAGAACTATACAAAGAAAATTTTAGAATGCTGCTAAGAGAGATAGAAGAAGACATAAGGAAACGGAAAGACATTCCCTATTCATGGATTGGAAGAATTAATATCATCAAAATGGCCATCCTACCAAAAGCAATCTACAGATTCAATGCAACCCTGATAAAAATCCCAATGACATTTTTTAAAGAGATAAAACAAAATTACTGAAATTCATATGGAATAATAAAAGACCTCGAATATCAAAAAGTCTCCTGACCAGAAAAGAAGAGAACAGCGGTATTACAATGCCAAATTTCAAACTATACTACAAAGCCATAATAATTAAAATAGCGTGGTACTGGTTCAAAAACAGACAATCAGACCAATGGAACAGAATTGAGTGCCCTGAAATAAAACCACACCTATATAGTCAACTAATCTTTGACAAAGGAGTGAAAAACTTACATTGGAACAAAGATAACCTCTGTAATAAATGGTGCTGGGAAAATTGGACTAAGACATGCAAAAAAATGGACCAAGACAACTCCCTCACACCATGTACAAAAATCAATTCAAAATGGATAAAAGACTTAGATAACATAGATAGAGGAAAACTTGGGCAAAACCCTCCATGAATTCAGAAATCCCTTTCTGGAAACATCTACAGATGGCAAAAGAATGAAGGAAAACATACATAGATGGGACTAACTCAAACTAAAAAACTTCTATACAGCAAGAGACAACAGAAAAAACAAAAAGAATCCCAACTGAGTGGGAAAAAATTTTTGCCCTCCACAAAAGTGATAATGGTTTAATAAGATCCACAAGGAACTCACACAACTAAATAAAAGCAAAACATGAAGCTCAATCAAAATATGGGGAGAAGGCTGGGCATGGTGGCTCGTGCCTGTAAGCTTCAGCCTATGAAGCAGCCGGGCTAGGGATCGCGGTTCGAGTCCCGCCTGGGGCCTGTAGTGAGAACTAGTTCCCAAAAAAATAGCTTGGCGTGGCGTGCCTCTAATCCCAGCTACCTGGGAAGCTAAGGGTTGCTGGGGATTGCTTGAGTCTGTGGTACCCCGAGCAACGAGAGCCTGCGGTTCCATGGGCAAAAATAGCAAGACCTAGTCTCAAAAAAAAAAAAAAAAAGGGGAGAAGAACTAAAAAGACACTTCTCCAAAGGGGAAATACAAACGGCCAACAGGCACATGAAAAATTGCTCAAAGTCACTAGCAATAAGGGAAATGCTTATCAAAACCACAATGAGATACCACCTTACACCAGTAAGAATGGCCCACATCCAAAGAACGGGCAACTGTCAGGAATGGTGGCATGTGCCTGTAAACTTCAGCCTATGAAGCGGCTGGACCTAGGGATTGCTGTTCGAATCCCACTAGGGGCAACACAGAGAGACCTAGTCCTGAAAAATAGCTGGATGTGGTGGCACGTGCCTGTAATCCTAGCTACCTGGGAAGCTGAGACTGGGGATTGTTTGAGTCTCTGGTACCCTGGACAACATGAGCCTGCAGTTCCATGGGCAGAAATAGTGAGACCTAGTTTCAAAAAACAAACAAACAAACAAAGAACGGGCAACAACAAGTGCTGGTGAGTATGTGGAGAGAAAGGAACACTCTTACACTGCAGGTGGGAATGTAAACTGGTCCAACCACTATGGAAAGCTATGTGGAGGACCCTCAAATTAATGAAAATGGAATTACCATTTGACCCAGCAATCGCTCTCTTGGGAATCTACCCAAAAGTGATCTCAATGTGGGCACAAAGGGACACCTGTGCTCAGATGTTTACTGCAGCACTATTTATAATTGCAAGGACTTGGAAGCAACCTAAATACCCCAAAAGAGATGACTGGATGAAAAAAATGTGGTATCGATACACAATGGAATATTACTCATCAATTTAAAAATGACAAATTTGATGATTTTATGATAACATGGATATACTTAGAATAAATCATATTAGCAAAAACAAGTCAAAAAGAAAAAGACAGAAACCAAATGTTTTCACTAATATATGGGATATAGGAAAAAAATAAACAAAAGCCATGAGGAAAAGTCAAACAAGCTAACCACCACACTGAAGCACACAACTTTGGGCAGGGGGAGAGGTGGGGAGGGTGGGGGTGTGAATCCCTGGGATTACAAAGATGTGAAATTTATGTATAAATAAATGAAAAATAAATAAGTAAACTTTTTAAAAAAGAAAATGTCTTTATAGGTCAGCCTTCCTTTTGATTAGGAAAGAAAGGTAAAACTCAGCAGAAAGACTACAAACCAAGAAACCTCAAAAGATGTCCATGTTCTCTCTACAGCTTCCTAGGAGGGCCCCTCAACACATTAATATTTCTACATGAATAATCAGGACATCCCCTGGGGGCCAAGTCATTTTTGGGAATTGGAAAATATTCCTATGACCCTCATGTTTTGTCTGCACAGTGACTGAAACCTCACTTCTGGGGCAAGTAAGCTACCATGGCTTGTGCAACGTTTTCAGAATTCCTGAGTCATTGACAAAAGATAGGAAGAATGGAAGATTCTTGTCCTCATCCTCATGGTACGTAACCACCAAGTCTCTCTTTACCAATACCCACTCCATCCCCACCCTCCCTTGTCTCTGACATGTTTCTCTACCTTTGAGCAGATTGGAAAGTTCTGAAACCTGCCCCAATTAGTCTCAGAGATTTAGATTTGTCTGGGCACTTGGCTCATGCAAACCTTTTCTTGCTGATTCTCCTGGCAAAGAGTCCAAGAAAGCCCAAACTGCCAAGTCCCAGGTGTTTTCTTTTCACCCTGGGCTTCACCCAGCCTGGCATGGCAGGCAGCAGTGTTATTTTGCTTTCATAAGCTGATTATATAACTCAGATCTTGAACTGGGGTGCCAAGCCAACTCAGAGGTCACAGCAGAAGGGGAAAGGAAGTACAATAAAAAAAAATAGAGAGAGAATAAGGAAGGACAGAGTAAAAGCGGAGGAGAGGGAAGGCAGAGTAAGACCATTTCATTTCTACTGCCTGTTCACAAGTTCTTGGTATCTGGTGACAGACAGCTCCCTGTAAAGGTCTTCTGCCCCTGCACAAGCTGCACAGGAGACCTCATTCAGCTCCCATTTTAGTGGAACTCACTGAGTGCCAGCTGCCTGCAGGCTTCACCCGGAGGGTCACTGATAACCTTGTTGGAGGCTACTGCCACTTGGCATAATGTGGCACTGACTGTCCTTGGTGGAAAACAAGCAGAAACAGACACTGCTTCTCTTCCCCCAGCCTTTATCCCATTTCCACGCTGACCACCATGAATCAGGGGACTGGTGAGTAGGGAACCCCCAAAGGTACCTGGGTTCCTGGCACCATTTTCTTTCTCTGTGTTTCGAAAGATTGTAGCCCAGAATAGCCCATTTTACATGGAACTTAAGTGTCAGGAACCTATGCCAAAGATAGGCAGGGGGTTCTTTATTTGTACCCACAAACATCACTTTGTTTTATTTATTCAAATTAAATTTGAATCCAATAGTACTTGGCTATGTATGGCCTACATCTATGTCTCAAGCATCTAAGGAATCTTATTTTCTCATGGATGATGCTCAATGGAAAATTCATTGGTGTTGGAGGCTCCAAGATATTGGTGTATGAATTTAATCCTAGACTATCAGAGGCAACACTATCTTTCACAGTCACCTTGAACTTTATTTTGAGTTATTCCCTTTGGCACTCTGTTTAAAACACACACACACACACACACACACACACACACACACACACACACACACACACACACAGAAAGAGTTATGGCTGGGCCGGGCACGGTGGCTCATGCTTGTAAGCTTCAGCCTATGAAGCGGCCGGAGCTAGGGATCGCAGTTCGAGTCCCGCCTGGGGCCAGTAGTGAGACCTAGTTCCAAAAAAAATAGCTGGGCGTGGTGGTGCGCGCCTGTTATCCCAGCTACCTGGAAGCTGAGGCTGGGGATTGCTTGAGTCTGTGGTACCCCGGGCAACAAGAGCCTGCGGTTCCACGGGCAAAAATAGCAAGACCTAGTCTCAAAAAAAAAAAAAAAAAAAAAAAGAAAGAGTTATGGCTATTTTCCCTCTACAATATGCTTTCAAACTTTTTTCATGAAATGAAATTTCTCTGTATTTAGTCTTCCTGAAACTTGACTAGGAAGTCAGGTAAAGAAATTTTGCCACCAAGAGGTCCATGAAAAGCTTTGTCATGAAGGGGGACAAACAAAGAAGCAGGTCCTGAATTTCCCCCTTGACTGCATCCACCCTCATAGAACTCATAGAAAATAAGACAGAATTATGGACACTGCCAATTTTGAGCAGTTTGAGCATAATTCTGTCTTAAGACAGAATTATGGACACTGCCAATTTTGAGCAGTTTATTATGGAGAGAATCAGGGTGAACAGGAGAGCTGGGAATCTTGGTGGAGGGGCCATGGCCATCGACTGGAGCAAGGACTATCTCACTGTCATTTCTGAAGTGCCTTTTTTCCAAAGAACATTTGAGGAATCTCACCAACAATATTCAAAGAAGAATGATCTACCCAATTGACTGCACATAGTTGCTAAAAGCAGTGAGAGTTTCAAATTCATCACTTTCAAATTAACCAGGATGAAAAAGAAGAGGAAGACAAGGATCAAAATTCATTCATCTGCATTATTTTCTATGAGTTCTTGACTAAAACTGGGAAACCAAAAAATCAAAGCACTTTTGCCCCACAGGTCGTTGTGTCCGGCCTCCCAACTTTAGAAACCATGCTCATAATACCCATTAGACATGGCCATCCAGTAGAAGTTCCAGCTGTTGAGGGCAAGGAGGTCTCTCCCTCACACAGAAGGCCTTTGCATTTCGAAACCTCTTGACTTTTTTCTTTATGGTGAGGCAGAAATACCTTCTATGTAGTTGTTTTTTGTGGGGTTGTCATTGACTTTACCCTCATTTTGCCCTCTGATACCACACAAGCCAAGGTTACGCTGTGATGTGACGATCTTTACCCCTGGGTTCTGAAGTTGGTTGCATACATCCAGCAGTGATAGGAGCACCCCAAAATTCCCATGGCACATCTGGTTTTGACTGCAACTGTCAGCACCTGCCAGATGCTTTCTGGGATGAGATTAAGTTGCTCAACCTGTCACGGGCCTCAGTTTCGGCATCTCCAGTACTCAAGTTCGTTTGGCTGCTGTTTCTTCCTTTTTAAACTGTTTATTCTATCATTTCCAAACCCTACAGACCCTGAAGTATGTTCACATCTTTTGAGCGATGTTGTCTGCAGACAATCCATTAGCTCAGTAGACACGTGTAGATTTTTACCAGATGTCTTCCACGGGATGGAGATCTCATCTCTCAATCTGAGGATTTCTTCTTATAGTCTTCCAAAGAAGACAAAAGAGGAGATAAAAAGAAAATAGAGGGGAACCATCATCAGCTAGATGGTTCCAGTTCTCTTTCTTTGCTACTCCACTTTAACTGGTTTAGCAAGACTCATTTGGTTCAGTGGAAAAATGCAAGATTTTAGCTGTTATAAATGCTAGTATGCCAACTTCCCATGCAATTAATGACAGAATTCCATCTTCCAGCAAGACCATTATCTTCACCAAAGTGTTCACTGTTACTTGGTCCCACCAGACAGCCCTATAAATATTTTATATAAAAAGAGGGAAGGGGATACTGCTGTAGAAACAGATGCGACTCCAAGGATAAGGCTGATGGATAAAGAGAAATTCCAATATAAAGGTGGAGAGACAGTTGCAGAAGATGAAGTCCGTCAGCAACTCTGACAAGAGCAGGAGTGGGGCCTGAGAATGACTACAGAGACGAAAAAGCACTAAGTATGTTTATGCTGCAATAGAGTTTTGCTCTTGGGTCACAAAGCCTTTGAGTGGAATGTGGCTCACTAACAGCATCTCTCAATCCTTGAATAAAGTTGGTACAGTAGGTTTACTAATAATTTTGGGGATTAATGAGGGAGGGATTAACACAAGAGATCAAGAAGATGGTAAGGTGGTGGAAGAAACTGGGGGTAGACAACGATGTAAAATATATACATACACATATATATATGTACAATCAATTTTTTAAAATAAAATAAATAATTTGGGGAATTCTGGAATCTGTTCAACCACATAGCTGTGACTATTGCCTTGAGAGGATGGTTCTCCATCTAGAATGACTGAAGAAGTGGAAGTGGGGGACCTCCCCTTGGATCCTAGATTATGGTTTGGCAGTGAGAGGCTTGAATTGAATATTGTTAATGGAGCCAGGTCCTCCTTGGATGGACACTCTAGTCACATTGTGTTTTTTGGTTTCTAGGACCCATGAAGAGCAGAGGTATTTTGAAGGTCAGAGTGATGAAGTTAGATACAACAACTTAGATCAGCAACTTGTCCTCACATGCTATCTTTACCAAATCTATGCAATATTATGAGTTAGAGGCAAAAGAAGATAACGCCTCCTATCCTCCCCAACAAGTGTGATTGCTTTGTGACTCCTGATAGATATGTTTTTTGAAAATGGTAACAATTTTTTGCCATTTGATGGAGAAGATGAAGAGACAGAATTGGGCTCAAAACCTCACTTAGGTGATTAGGTGGAATATAAGGAATGGGCATGTGATGAACATTTAAATGCAGACCAGAGGTGTCCTAGTTTAGCTTCTTGCATAAAATGACAGAAATAGTGAATCCTGCATCTATTTAATTTACCTGAAGGAAAGTCTGAAGGGAGAAAGATTTCTTTTTGGTGTACATAGTAAGGAACTGTACAATAATTTTAGTTTTAATTTTGTTACTTTTTGATTATGGGATTTTAATGTTCCTCATGTTCACCTATTTATTAAACAGCACTGATAGCTTCTATCCACTCAATTATAATGCTTAAGTGCTTCTCAAAATGCTTGTCACTCCTGAAGTGCAGACATTAGAGAAAGGAGGCATGCTCCCTTGAACCACATAGTGAAATGCTGCTGTCAGGCAGAGAAGCACAGGGCAGCCAGGTGAGGGCATTAAGGAGATTCAGGTTCAGAGAGAAGATAATATTTGAAAGCAGTTCCATAAAAGCTTGGAATTTGTGAGTCTCAGAAACGGGGCTGGTCATAGGAGTGTTGGTCGTTTAGTGATTTGTTCTGAAGTTTGGGTTTGTTTGTTTCTTTCTTTCTTTATTTATTTAGTTTTATTGCTCCTAGATGTTAAATTTCAAATGTAGAGACACTATTCCATCTAGTTCACTTAAACTGTAACTTTCTCCTACTTCCCATAGGACTTGTCTACGTGGAAGATAGCCTTTGTTTAAAAGGAAAAACAATCACTAAACTTAAAAGACAGAAGTCTGGACATTGGTTCTATCAGATACAATGGAGGACGAGGCACTAGATCTTTCTGGTAAGTTGGCTTTATGGTAGTCTCTCAGATATTGTTAGTCAAAGTATAGATTGAGACATCCTTTTAGGGGGGCAATCTAGCAATTTTAATCATTATTTCCAATGCACCTTTTAATCTAGCAAGTCTCCTTCTGGGAATATATATGTGCTTGTATAGATGCACAAAGACAAAGAGAGCAAGCTCATTGCCCCATTATTTACACACACAAAAAATATTGGTACCAACTGCTCAAATCAATATGGTCCATTCATTGGGAAGTACTATACAACTGTTAAAAGGAATGAAGGAGAACTATGTGTATACTGATAGGGAAATTGGAGCTATGTAAGTGAAAAGAGCACATTGTATTCTACCGTGTGTGTATTCTACCGTGTGTGTATGTGTATATACACGTATGTTTATGTTCATACTGGAAAGGTTTACAAGTACTGATGACAGTACCTTGCTCTAGATGGACAGGAGAGAATTATCTGTGTTGTTTCTCTCTTTAGTTTGGGGTGGGGTTTTTAAAAAATTAATTATCTGAGATCGGCTGGGCACGGTGACTCATGCCTGTAAGCTTCAACCTATGAAGCAGCTGGGGCTAGGGATCGCGGTTTGAGTCCCACTCGGGGCAAAAGAGGAGATAAGAGACCTAATCCCCAAAAAATAGCTGGGCGTGGTGGCACGCGCCTGTAATCCCAGCTACCTGGGAAGCTAAGGTTGGGGATTGCTTGAGTCTGTGGTACCACGGGCAACGGGAGCCTGTGGTTTCATGGGCAAAAATAGCAAGACCTAGTCTCAAAACAAACAAACAAACAAACAAACAAACAAACAAACAAACAAACAAACAAAACAAAACTATCTGAGATTGTCTCCGAAAAAACATCTATATATTTTAGTGCTACAACAGTAAGTCTATAGAGTTGAGTCAGTGAAGGACAGATGTCTGATGCTGTTACCTCTGAGCAAGTCCATCTTGCTGAGATGTTTTCATCACCTAGCACATAGTTATAATGATGTACGACTTCAGGATTAAGTCAGGCCACCATGCGGACGTGCCAAAGCACATGAGCAGGGAACAAAGCAGAGGCCTAACAAGTGCCTGTTGGTCTCCCTTTCTGTCCCTTCCTAACCATAGGTAGAGCCGTTGGCACACTCTCTCATGACTTAGGTTTCCTTTCTTAGGCCAGGAAAGTTGCTACAGATGCCACAGTTATTTAAATCCACTGACCTTTTCCACTAAGGCTCCAGGACACCTCTATCTTAGGCTGGTGATGGCTAAGGTTACTGGATATGGGCGGTTGCTGGGGGTGTGTTGGGAGGTGTGGCAGGGGTGGGTCCCTGCCTTCATGAGACCCATATGACCTACTGGCTCCCATGCTGTGCAAATTTCTCTTGATAGAGAATGTTGACAACCAGACTGGTAATCTCTGAGAAGATAGGAATAGCAAAGGCTTGTGGCTCCAAATCTCATCCTCTCCCTGGCCTGAAGTCTTTTTACTGTTAGAGGTTTAATTTCCTCCATTAGATTGGCTGCTTCAAGGCCTCTCCTGAGCCTGGAGCTTTGTCCCAACAGTGTACTTGGGCTTTCTAGAGGACAAGGTCTAGAGAAACAGATGCAAACAGGCCATTATCTCCTCAAGAGGCATTGTCAGGGGGTCACTGACCAGCGGGATTCCTTCAAAGCCAAATGACCCCTCTGAGAGAAGTCATGTGATTTAACCCCCACCACAATCTCCCTCAGCATTACAGGTGGGGGGGGGGGCAATCTAAATCCTCCACATCTAAACAGATATTCCACAATGCAAAAGCCAGTGTGCTTGTTAACCCCAGCGTGTTGGGGCATCCCAGTGTGCATATACTACCACAACCTGCTAGAAAATTCCTGGAGTTAAGCTAAACTTGCTCAAGGTTGAATGTCTGGCACAAAACTTTACACAAATTCTGTCAGGCTCTAAAAAGGACAGGGTGGGAATGGTCAGGGAGGGGGAAATGAAACCCAGAGATCACAAAGATGTAAAATTTATATATAAGTAAATTATTTAATATTTTAAAAGTCTGGGCTGGGCACGGTGGCTCATGCCTGTAAACTTCAGCCTATGAAGCGGCCAGGGCTAGGGATCGCGGTTGGAGTCCCGCCTGGGGCCCGTAGTGAGACATAGTTCCAAAAAAATAGCTGGGCATGGTGGTGCGTGCCTGTAATCCCATTTACCTGGGAAACTGAGGTTGGGGATTGCTTGAGTCTGTGGTACCCTGGGCAACGAGAGCCTGTGGTTCCACGGGCAAAAATAACGTGACCTAGTCTCAAAAAAAAAAAAAAATAATAGTAATAATAATAATAATAAGTCTGTAAATGCAAAAAAAAAAACCCCAAAAAACAAAAAAAACCCTGCATTGCAAAATGAAAAAAAAAAATAACTCATACAGAACTTCATTTGATGTGTACAACTTTTTTTAATAGAAAGATTTTTCAACAAGTTCATTTATGAATAAACCAGGCTGGGCTACAATGCCTATTATTCTAGCTGTTTCTGTGGAGATGTGTTTGAATAAGATTGACATTGAAATTGGTAGACTTTGAAAAAAGCAGTTTACTCTTAATAATGTGGTGGGCTTCACCCAATCTGTTGAGGGCTTAAATGGAATGAAGACTGACATCCCCCAAGCAAGCGAGTATGGCAACTCTTTCTGAATCTTCAGTCCATTGCTTACCTATTAGATTCTGAACCTGCCAAAGCTCCACAATAAGGAAGTCAGTTCCTAAAATCTCTGTCTCTCTCTGATGTATTTATGTTCCTGTATTTGTAGTTTTGCCCTATGAACCAACAAAACCTAATTACGCTGTTTGAATCAACATCTTACCAAAGTCAAAACAAAGAAAAAACATGCCTGGGAAAAACTGGAATATATTGTTAAATGTTAAAATAAAACAGTTAACATATATTTGATTTTTCCATATTTCCCCAATGTTTCATTATGAAAAGGTATTACTTAATCATCAAACTATTTAAAATCAATTCTTAATTGGGAGATTTAGGTTGTAGCAAAACAGAATCTTTAAATAAGAGTAGATTTAAAAGTAAAACAAAACTGCAGCAGTGTGTTTCTAGTGACTGCAGCTTCAAATCAAATGGCTTAGGCCTCCCTTTTAGCCAGATGCTATAAGATCCTCTCTCTAGGAGTTTTGTTGTTGCTGGGGTGCCCCTGAGAGCATGTCAACTGTGAACAGACCAGCTGTGAACAGTCTCTGTGGGCTGGCTGCCCACCAAACTTGAGATAGGTGCCCTGGCTCACAGCTAGTTTCATCCTATGCCCACATCTCCATGGAAGAGGTAGGCTGTTCTTTGACACTGGTCATGGGGTTTGCAGAATGTCTTACAATTATTTTTGCATCAGAGCCTCAATTTGAATGCATTTCCCTAACTCCAGCCTCAATGCTCTGGCCTTTACATCCGGGCTGCCTTTTCCCAGGCTCCCAGATGTAGAGGAGAGCAACATCAGAGTCCACCTCATTCCAGACCAGCATTTATGCTAGAGAGGATGGGCTGTGAAAAAACTATATATGATCAAAATTGTGCATACCTGGAATTCATCATCCATCCCCTACTCCCCAAGTCTTCATACACCTCATATTCCTGCTCCACACTAAGGAAGCTGAGGCCATTTCACCCCTTGGACTCAGCAGAAGCTATCAGCCCTGATCCTCTCCAGTTTATACCTCAGCCTCATCCTGGCTTCTAACCATGGTCAGGTGGCAACGCACATCTTCCCTTTATTCTTCCCTCTGCCATCCTTTTCACACCTTTTCACATCCTTTTCACACCAAAGAAAAGTGCCTTCTCTCCTGCCTTCATCAGAATATGAGAGCAAGGTGAGGATGTCCTGTGAGGAGATGGGGGAGGGGGACGTGGTTGTAGGGAGGTTGAGGGTAGTGAATGGTAATGGTAGTTCAGCATAGTGGAGGAAAAGCTGCTAATGAAAGAAAAAATGCACAAAAAGTGGTTAAAAAGAGCATAGGCTTCCATGAGTCAGATTATGTGGGTTCAAATTCCAGCTCTACCCTTTGCTGTGTGATCTCAGGTGGTTACTTCATCTGTAAGATGTATCTATCTTGTAGTGTAAGACTTAAAAAAATTAATGCACATAAGTATAAAGTTCCAGATATATGGCCTCTGTGTTTGCTTTTATAATCACTAGCTAGTTATGGGAATCAGACAATTTACTTCTCTTGGACCTTCGGTTTTCTCATTTATAAAAGAATTGGATCACTATGAAGCGGCCGGGGCTAGGGATCGAGGTTCGAGTCCCACCTGGGGCCCGTAGCGAGACCTAGTTCCAAAAAATAGCTGGGTGTGGTGGTGCGCGCCTTTAATCCCAGTTACCTGGGAAGCTGAGGCTGGGGATTGCTTGAGTCTGTGGTACCCCGGGCAACGAGAGCCTGTGGTTCCACGGGCAAAAATAGCGAGACCTAGTCTCAAAAAAAAAAAAAAAAAGAAGAAGAAAGAATTGGATCAGATAACTCAATTTTCTCTTTCACTCTCAAGTTCATGGCTTCTGACCTCCTTTTGGTCACTGAAAAATTCTCCCCAGTTTCTATTAGGTAGACAGTGACTATGTAGTGTTGTTTAAATGATCCATCTCTCAGCATCTACCCCTATTACTAAGACTTTGATTCTTACAAAGGTTTTGACTTTTAAGATTGGCCAGCTGAATTTGAAATTCTCTGGGAGATCCTGATAGCAAAAAAGATGGAAAGAGCTTACACCTAAAAGCGAAAAAAAGGAGGGGTGAGGCCATGGGACAATAACCATCTTGAGAGTTAGGATCCTGAGGGGGCAACTGCAGCATGCCCCATTTAAAAATTTCCACCAATTTTGCTCCTTCAGTTCCACTGGTTGCTTCTTTATCTAGAGCAGCCCATCATCTTCCTTTTCTCAACCTACCATATTACTAAACTACTACTGTATATGTGCCTTCCTTTCACTCCCAGACTGCCTGTTTTGACATACCCCAAACTCCCAAGTCCTCCCAAGTCCTGTCACCTCCTTCTCAAACTGTTCTTTCCCTTTAATGTCAGTGACTAACTGAGTAAGACTCTCTGTGTTGCTCTCCTGTCATCTTTTGATTTTAAATGACCTTTAACCCTAACCTAGCTGATTTTTGGCCAATCCCAAATTTAAGGGATGGTCAGGCTTTGGGAAATCCAGGGGGGAGATTTGGTTCATCTGAATAAAACAATAATCTCCATGGCTGTAGGTTATATGCCTTTTTTCTTTTTCTTTCTCCTAAACTCTTTTCTTCCCCCTTCAGCCTCCTCCTCCATCCCCCAAGGGTCCCTGTCTCTTGATTGCATATGAAACAAATGTTCTGAGGGCTGCCCAGGCACGTTCCAGCAAACAGCTGCCTAAGCACCAGCCCTCTCGAGGCAGGCCCACTTGCTGCTGCTATAAGTGGAGAGGGATCTATAGCCCACACTGGAGTCAAGTTGCTGAGGCTCTGCATGTTTTGGCTTGGGGGCATCTGAAATGCTGTGGTTTCTCTGGCTCTCTTCCACATTCCCCTGGGTTTGGGGAGGGCTATGTGCTGTCTGATGGTGGGGTGTGGCTAGGGACACTCCAGCCTGGAGCCCCAGAAGCAATTCCCATGCATTTGCACAGCCAGTCACCTCTGTTCTTTCCCAAGGTGGAGACTCTTCCTTGAGTTTTATTAGACTCATTTGTCAGCATGGAACCTGACTGTGGGGCTTAGCCCCAACTGAGTGATTTTTCTCATACAGCAAGACGTGAGAGGCTGGGCTAAGAAGCAGCGCCAGGATACAGTAAATGGACCAGACTTCTTTTAGATGTTTTTTGCATCTCCTGCCATTATTCCCATGTTCTATTCTAGGCAAGCATAGGGGATGAGCAGGTGAACAAGTGTGAGAGGGAAGAAGAAAACAACTTAATGGGCAAAATAATTTTAAATCAGTGGACTTGGACAATAAAACAGAGGATCAGAGGGAAGAGTGAGGGAAGGGAGTAAGGGTGGAGGGGAGTCTAATGGATAATGGAATTTTTGGTGTTATTTATTTAATAAAATTTATTTTTGAGGCCGGGCACGGTGGCTCGTGCCTGTAAGCTTCAGCCTATGAAGCCACAGGGGCTAGGGATCGCAGTTCAAGTCCCGTCTGGGGCCCATAGCGAGACCTAGTTCCAAAAAATAGCTGGGCATGGTGGCACGCACCTGTAATCCCAGTTACCTGGGAAACTGAGGCTGGGGATTGCTTGAGTCTGTGGTATCCTGGGCAACGAGAGCCTGCGGTTCCATGAGCAAGAATAGCGAGACCTAGTCTCAAAAAAAAAAAAAAAAGCTCTTGTTGGAAAGAAAGGAAACAAAGAGGGAAGGAGAGAAGGAAAGAAGGAAAAGGAGATGGGAAAGGAGGAAAAAAATAAAGGGAGGGAGGGAAGGAGACATGCCGGCAGGCCAGTGAAGAAGAAAAGGTCTAAGTAGAAAAGGATAGGCTTACCTTCAAGCAATCTCTACCTACCAGATCACCAAGTGCCTCTGTGTGCAAAGGAATCTATGACAGTTTTAACTGAGTGATTGACACGTAGCCAAGTCAAAGTTCTCTAATGAAGAAGGAAGGGCCATGACTAGTGTTGTAAGTGGATAGCCTTGACTGTTGCAACTCAGACTCCAACAGCATCCCCAGACAAATTCAGAACTATTTTCAAGACCCCGCTTTCCCACTTTAGACCATCTCTGCTCTCTCTGAGCTTGGCCCAGATGGCATAGCTTCTGAGTCTACAATTCAGTCAGATCTTAAATGTAGAAACCCCTTTCTATACCAAGTGGTTTATGAATTTCATCAAGCTCTTAGGGCTCCATACCTGCAAAGCAGAGGTAACAATTGTTCCTACTTGTGAGATTGTGATTAGTATTAAATGATTTAATGCATCTATAGCCCATGGTATCTAATGAGAACTCAACAAATATTAGCTATTATTATTCAGTTGCTGAACAGATCATACTGAATTTTAATTTAACACCATCATTTAAAAGATGGTGAACCTGTTGAGGAAAGGTCTCCCTTCTCTACTGATTTTGAAAGTAGTATTATTTTAAGGAAGCACATGATCAATAAATCCCCTTGCCTGATGAAAATTTAAAGTATGACAAAGAAAGTTGAAGACCTCTATGGTAATTTTGTATCTTCTATGGTCCTGCTTTCCCAATCCCTGGAAGACATTGCTACTTTCCCTCCAGTACTATATGTAAATATGTATCATATGGATTATCCTTCAACTTCCCTTAAAAATTCAACCATGCATCTTAACAATCTCTTCTATTATTAAATGTGACTTTACCAGATTTTCTTTTCCAAAACTGCTTCCTGGTACTTTCCAATAAAGATTATATATATATAGATATAGATATAGATATAGATATAGATATAGATATAGATATAGATATAGATATAGATATAGATATAGATATAGATAGATAGATAGATAGATAGTCTCCTACCAATTGACCCAGGTCATTTGCAATTTGGTTATATCAAACCTGTACTGCAAATATTATATATATATTTTCTTTTTGTATACATAAATGCCATAAAGGGAAATCTCTGGGTTTTAGGATGTGATATTAAAATTTTTTTAAAGATCCTGCCAAACAAATTTTTCTTCTTTTTCAGAGATAAGTATATATAAGAAAAAGTTTGTTTTTCTAATCTTTAATTCAGGTCTCTCCTTGGGTTTAGCAGAGTCTAAGTTCAATAAATGTTTGTTATATTGCATAACTCTAGATTTTGTATAGAGATTATACATAAGGAATTTGTTACCTCCTGAACCCTCTCTAGACTCTTTTTCACATTGGAAAAATGTTCCTGTTGTTTCTAACATTATCTCTCTCTCTCCCCATTATGCTTTGTTCCCTTTTTACCATAAGAACCAGGGAGAACTAACCTATACCCCATTTCATGTGACGTGCCCAACCTGCACCTGTGGCAGACTGAGATTCCTGCCTACCTTCCCCGCCGTGCCCACTTTCAAAATTGTCAGGATTTATGTGAAGATAAGTGAGATACTCTTTGTGAAAATAATATGAGTTCTTTTCAAGGCTGGAATGTAAGTATTGCAATAAAATGTCCCTAATTTTTTTAGGACAGATTAGTTTCTGTCTCATGAGTTCTTCATGTTGCTTATTATTTTTTTGAGACTAGGTTTATTTTTGTTCGTGGAACCGCAGGCTCTCGTTGCCCGGGGTACCACAGACTCAAGCAATCCCCAGCCTCAGCTTCTCAGGTAGTTGGGATTACAGGCATGTGCCACCACGCCCAGCTGTTTTTGGGGACTAGGTCTCGCTGTGTTGCCCCGAGCAGGACTCGAACCTCAATCCCTCGCCCCAGCCGCTTCATAGGCTGAAACTTAACAGGCACGAGCCACCGTGCCTGGCTTTTCATGTTGTCTTTGAATATGGAATACATTCCCATGACTCAAAACTCCAAAGTACGAAAAGGTTCATACTGAAAAGTCTTGCTCCCATCCTCTCCTTTTCAGGGCCTAACTTCATCTTGACCCCAGGTAATTAATTAATTTCCTGGATCTCATTATCATATGCTTTATTTAAGTACTTACATATGCTTTTATCCTTTCCGTGGAGTTCCACCTCTAACCCCAGCCCAGAAAACTGTATTTCAGCTCTTTGCATTCTCATTGAAGATATTTCCATATGTAAACATACTACTTCCTGATGTTCACTTTTGATTATTTTTTTTTTAATTATGAAAGATTTAAAATGTAAGGGCCGGGCTCGGTGGCTCGTGCCTGTAAGCTTCAGCCAATGAAGCGGCTGGGGCTAGGGATCATGGTTCGAGTCCCACCTGGGGCCCGTAGCAAGATCTAGTTCCAAAAAAATAGCTGGGCATGGTGGTGCGGGCCTGTAATCCCAGCTACCTGGGAAGTTGAGGCTGGGGATTGCTTGAGTCTGTGGTATCCCGGGCAATGAGAGCCTGCGGTTCCATG
>PVHY01020253.1:0-25885 GCA_004024945.1 Uropsilus gracilis | reverse complement strand
GGGACCTCACCTGACCTCCGTGGAGCCCTTAGTCAGCTGCTGGTGTGGTGGTCGAGGGACCTCTGGATCCCTGTCGCGTCGCCGGTGAGAACCAGCCGACGTGCAGCGAAGCCCGCAAGCTGGGCTTCGGTGTGGAGGCTGCTGTCCGTCCGTCAGGGCAGTTCGCCAGGCTCCCCCAGTTCAAACACACTCGGTACTCTGTACCTTATTCTCTATTCAAAAGACTTCCCATCCCACTCAGAGTCATTGCTCCCTATTATCTTTCGGACCCTTTTCTGCTATTTATCCTCTCCCACTTTTTCTAGCTCTATTGGCCTCTTGACTATGAGTCAAATACCCACGCCAGGGCGTTTGTACTTGCTGCTCCCTCTTCCACCTGGATCACTCATCACACCATCAGGATTTTGCATATAGGTCGATGAAGTCTTTGTCAGTATCCCCACCCCTATTTAAAAAAGCAAAACTCCCCTGACACTGCCTATCCCAGTTTCTATTTTAGCGTTTGTTACATGTGACACACCATATATTTTATTTATTCACTGCTTATCTTTTTCCATTGAGATATAGGCTCCTCCACAGAGACTTTTCCCTCTTTTATTCTCTTCTGTATTCCGCTGCCTATAACAGAAGTTGGCATGAAATAAGCACTTGAAATATTTTTGTTAAAAATGAATGAATGTGTTTGTATTGCTTTCCCAACAGATGAGACTGGACAAAGCACATCTACTAGTGAAACCGATGACAAATTGATGTCAACTCATAGGAAAGGAGTAACAAAAGCCCTCAAGTTTGGCCAGAATCTCTAGAGTTTCTTGCTAGGCCAAGGCAGTACCTGGCCTCTTCCTTGGCACCCTGGCAAGCTGTCTGAGGAGCTGCTATCTGTGTACTTGCTGAGATCTGAACTCAGGTCCTGGCACGTGACAGAGTGATACGGTGCCAAAGTGCTGGAAACCAAGGGGAGTGGCCTGCACTTTTGGGCACAATGAAAGTCATATCCACAGAGTGATGTTTTCATCTGCCTCTTGCCTCAGTCCTTGGCATTGTCCAGACTTTCCCAGGTTGGGTTCCATATAAATGAGAAATGCTGGATTGCATAAAGTTAAATAGATTTCCTGACTTAGGACTCTTAAGAGCCTTTCATATGTAAATAGAAATCATATATGATGGAAGTCATATATGTTTTAAAAACTTTTCCAAATTAATCTGGCCAAAGAATCTATTTTTTCCTCAGGAGTGTTAACAAGAGTCCTACACAGTACCTTTTGGGAAATACTGGCATACCTATCTTTTTTTTTTTAATAAAGAAACTAGGTCTTGCTATGCTGCTTGGGGTAGTCCCAAACCTGTGGATTCAAGTGATTCCTCATCTCAGCTTCCCAGGTAGCTAAGATTACAGGCATGTGCCAACACACCTGGCTATTTTTATTTTTTTGGGACTAGGTCTCACTATGTTGCCCAGGGTAGTCTCAAACTACCTGTGGACTCAAGTGATTCCTAGCCTCTGCCTCCCAAGTAGCTGGGATTACAGGCCTGCACTACCACACCTGGCCTTGGCACACCTATCTTTAATGGAAGGGGTTTGGGAGGGAATCTAGTGGGACACTAGTGCTCTTTTTCACTAAGCTGGCTAGAGGGGAGGATACAGAAAGTGCAGCAAGTCAGAGTTGCAGCTAAAAAGCAGTCATTTCTGACCTCCAGCACACATGTACCTTCCAGTTCTGACCTTGGGCTCTGGACCCCTGCTTGCTGAGTCTTCTTGCACTCTTGAGTCACAGAAATGTCACAGGGGATCTCTGATACACTCTTGCATTGTTTCTGTTTCCAGTTACAGCCACAATTCAACTCTGGGCCTGATGCTTGTGACTGGAGGTTAAAATGCTCCCCTTCTGAGGGTTGGAAGGGAAATAAAATAAAATGCTCCCTCCCCTTCTATACCTCCCATCCTGGCCCACATCTTCTCCCTGGCTTAGGTCTTCCTGCCCTGAAACTCTGGTTCTCAGCGTGAGTTCCTGTAGGGTAAATTGTGTACTCAGGCTTTTTCCTCTACGAGTGTGTATGGCCAGCACCTGTAGTATTGTATCCACCCCATCATTGTGTTTGTGCCTGAGCCCAGTGTGCATGTGTGAGTGGGCACACCTGGGCCTAGGATGAGGTGGTAAAAGGGTGGTGTCACCCTGAAGGAAGGGAGAAGGGAGGGGAGAAAGAAGGCGAGAAGAAAAACTCAAGTGACTGTTTCTTCATCATTAAAAAAACCTAAAAAACAGAACCCCAAGGGCTCTGACATGCTTTTCCAGCTACAACCATTGTGAACCTATGAGAACTGGGTTTGTTATCCAGCAGTTGGCATAGTCAGCAGGATGTTCAACATAGACAGATATGGAGCCCTCAGACCTGTGAAGACATTGATGGGTAGCCGGCCACAAGCAAGTAGTACCTGGTATCCTCTCTCAATGGCACATCCCCAATAATAGCCAGAAACAGATGAATCTCTGTGACAGTTGGAATGGGTGTTGGGCAACACAGAGAGGGCTTTGAACAGATGAAGTGCAGCCAGAAAGCAGGAACTTTGGGATGGCTGTTTCTCACCGCTTTGCAGGAGGCCATGCTGAGAGAGCGATCCAGGGTCTGCAAACTGCATGACAAGGTATGAGAACTGCAACATTTGAAGCATCTCGAGGACGAAATCCAGAGAAACTGACCCAATACCCTAGAGATGCTAGAATCCAGAAGTGGAGGAGGAGGTGGCCCCTGGCTCCAGGCTCTCCCAGCAGTGACAGAAAAGCTCCAAGATTTTCTAGTGGTAACACAGAAGATGAAACAATAGTCCATGACCCAGTGGAGGGTCAGCCTGCTGCTCGCCCTCCCCCATGACAGAGTTCACATTGCATCGCCTGTACACCCAAGCAGAACTGGTGGATTTGAGTAAACCTTTCTGTCAGAAACCAGGAGAGGCCTTGGCAGCTTGGCTGCTGTGTTTGTGGGACCTGAGGATGGATGGGATTATTTTCACAGCATAAGAGAATAAATGACCCCAGTGACCCTGCCCATCCTTGAGACAGCGACTGTAGAAGAGCTGGTGGTATGGCTGGGGTGACCATTCCCTGTTGGATTGGATAATGGCTGCCACGAGAACAGTCTGGGTTGATGCAGGACATGTGCCAGAAACCGTGAGTAGTGGTAAAAGTATGCTGACCTAGTGCAGATTCTTTGGAAATTGGGAATGAGTCAAGCCATGTTCATGGTCCTGACCAGGAGCATTTCATAGTAGGGATGAGGGACATGGTACTTAAAACTACCCCCTCATCTGGGTCTCTCAAGCCCAATTCTGGCACCCTGTATCTGGATACATGTCACCTCAGTGGTGGCCAGCTTGGTGCGCTCAGAGGGGAACACAGGTGATTGCTGAACAATTGGAAAGAAAGCCAAAAAGGGCAAGCAAGCCTTGGAGAGTCATGGAGCCTCATAGAGTCCCCCCAATACAGATGTGGATGGCTCTATTGGGAGCAGGTGTAGACCCTTGTAGAATATATGCATGGCCCAGTGCTTATCTACTAGAACTGTGCAGGCAATTGCGGGAGGACCAGAGGTTCATGCCCATAAGGAAACGGCCTGCTGGGATGAGGGTTGCAGGGGGCTCCAGGCTCCAGGCACATGCCCTGCACCTGGAAGACCACTTGCTGCTGACTCTGGCCTGGGGTAGGGGGTCCCTGATCACTTTTCTATAGAATGAAGGCCAAAGCACCTGCCCTTAGGGGACAGGTGGGGACTAGAGGCCACATGTGGAGCTTGTTCTTCGTGGGTCCCCAACCCAAGCACTTGTGCAGAGTGTTGGCTGAGTGCAGGGGTCTTCATGTCACTTTGGCCATGGAAACCTTGGGAATGTCGGAGTGACAGCAGTGAGCGTACCCCCTGGAGACTGAGCAAAGTGTATATAGTCAGTCTCGGTGCGTCCTGGAATTAGATGTGGTATGTGTGTTGTGGTGCAAATTTACAGCCAAAGAAGGCCAGCAAGCTTGATGGCTCCTGGTGAGTGACAGTAGATCACTGTGAGTCAAATAGAGTGGTTCCTCTGGGTGCAGCAATGGATCAAAGACATGGGAAATTCCACGTACCCAATAACCCCAAAGCTTCAGGCATTATAGAGCGTTACAGTGGCCTGCTGAATCCAGGACCAAGAGCCACAGCCTCCATTCCAATGCTGGTCTGGTGGACCCAGTACCTGTGGGATGTGCTGGGGACACTAAATGAGAGAGAGAGGACCAGGAAAGGCTGCCTGGCTCCTGTGGCAGTGTTACTGCATCACACAGCTGCTCCCATCCAGCTGCAGATACAGACTGTGGACATTCTACTAAACCCTGGGTTTGGGTGGCAGGGCAACATCTTAGTGCCAGCCTGGACCAGGTTGGATGCAGGACAGACTGTGGACTAGGCATATAAAGGCTGGACAGTAAAGGCTCCCCACAGTATTAGGTGACCGTGATCCCCTTGGGGATGTGACCTGGAGGCTGATTTATTAGTAACATCATGAATGACTGGCCAGTGGCCTCTGTGAGTATGTGCTGCATACCCTGGGGTGGCAGACCAGAGGGTGATCCTAAATGGAACATTTGTGTTGACTCTGTGGCCTCCTAGGAGCTCACTACTCTAACTACATGTAAAGCCTCTGATGCCTTGTCATTCACAAAGCAGGTGTAATACTGTTACCAGCCACCGTGTTGTCTTCTGACAAAATATTGACTTGGATACTGCCATTGCTGATGCCAGTGACTTCTTTATCTTTTTGTTCCTAGGTTGATTGCACCAATACCTTAATGGACTGTATTTTGTGTTCTGTAGTTGCAGTCTATTTTATTTACTTGCATTTTGTTTCCTTTTGCGGGTCATGGCTATGGTGTTCCACATTCACCATGGGGAATGTGGAAGAGGGATAGTGCATAGATTGTGCAGTGAAAGGGAAGTAAGCCTGAGGGAGTAGATTGTAGGGTAAATGAGTCACTCAGGCTTTTTCCTCCACTAGTGTGCATGGCCAGCATATATCTTGATTGTGTATATACCTGGGCCCAGTGCCCATGTGTGAGTGGGCACACCTGGGCCTAAGAGGCAGTGGTAAAAGGGTGGTGTCACCCTGGGGGAGGGGTGGAAGAAGGAGAGAGGAGAAACTCAAGTGGCAGTGGCTGTTTCTTTATCATTAAAAAACTAAAAAAGAGAACTCCAAGGGCCCCAATATGCTTTGTCTGCTACAGCCATGGGTTGAACCTCTGAGGATTGAGTTGGCTACACAGCAGTTACCAGGATCAGTCCTATCAGTCTCACCTAAGAAATTGGTAGATGCATTCAGATTTCCTGCATTCTGTGTTTGAAAAAGCTGCCAGGTGCTTCTGGCTCTTGCTTGTGGCTCCCTGAACCACACTAACTCAGACCTGACATCTCCAGGGAAAGGCAAAGATCTTGGCCCCCAATGAACAGAGCAGCCAGTCAGTCTCTAAGGCTCGTTGTAGGATGATAGGAAATGCTGGACACAAAATCTTTAGAGATTCCTACAGCCCAGTGGGTCCAGCCGCTTGAAACTTAGTGCTACCAAAACCCTGATGTTAATTTATACTCTGCATCATTTCATTAGTTGGTCTAATCTATAGATGTAACTTTGTAAACATAGACCTTGACTGGAGACTTTTCTAAGGTTTCAAATGACCTACCAATGAAATAAATCTTGTCAGGAGGAAGGCTAGGTACAAAGCCTATTTGGGGAGACTGGGCATGTCTGAGCCTATTTTAGTCTCCTTAAATGGAGGCCTTGTCATTACATCAAGAGAAGTGCGCAGATGACTTGAATAGCTCAGTTCTGGTACATGTTCTTTTAAAATCCATCTGCTTCCTGGATTTCCTCCTAAAAAGTCTGGGCAGGTGGGCATGACTCAATGGTCACTTCAGAATTGCTGTACCAGGGATGCTATTGTCCAAAACAGGGTATTTATGCCAAAAAATGATGACTCTGGGATCCCCACCCTCTCTGATCAGGAGAATAGCATACTCTTCCCTTCGCTCTCTACTGACACTACAGGTGGGCTCCAGAGAAAGCCTCTCTAGTGTGCCATTCAGAAGGTCGGCTGGGGTATGGTGGGTGGCTGTCAGCTTGCTTTTGAGAAAGTTTGTCCTGAAAGTCTACATGGGACATCTGTCAGCATCCTGCTCCCACTGCTTCTGTGATCCCAGAGGGGATGGATAATTCAGGCAGCCCCTCACTCACCCACTCACCCGCTCAGCCTGGGCAGCAGTGTGGGCTATTATGGCAGCCCTCCATCCATCCTCGTCATTCAGGGGCCTCTAAAGTATGCCTGTCAATATAATGCACTGCCTGTTGAAGGGAAGTGACATTTTGAATAGTGGACACTTTTCCAAGAGCATTCATCCTAGGTCAGCCTCATGATAAATAAATACATTTGGCATCTGAATTCAGCAGGCAGGATACAATGACGGAATGCAAGCCCAGATACACATGCCATAAGCCTGAGTTGACAGGGTAGAGGTAGGCTGTGTGGGAAACGGGGAGAGGGAAGACTCTGAGAACAGATTTGGAGGGGAATTTATCCTCCTTCCTCTTGGCACTTCTAGCACAGAGGAAGCCAAGGAAGCAGCAATTTCTGTTTATCCCTGAACCACAGAGGGTGCTTTCTTTCTGTCACCCCTTATGTTCCTCACCTGTCTCCCCTAAAAAAAGAACCCAACAACAAACCAGTCCTGATCTTAATTACCACTAACAGTGCCCTAAACAAGTATTTATAAGGCTTACTGCGTTTGTCTTCCCGTTCCTATTAATAAAGTCTGGGAATGTAGGGAAGAAATATGGGTGGGTGACAGGGTTTTTAATGGTGCCTCACCTTAAATGCATTTTAAAATATGTAAATCAATAAAAAAATTATTTGTAATAGCAGCCTAAGAGTGCTGGTTAGCCTGGCGAGGAGTGAAATGCATGCTACAAGCCCTATTACCATACATCCTGGGAGCTGTAGTTAGGATTAATCTGTCAAAGGGGATGGTTTAGTGTTGATGAATATGACATGTGACCATTAACGATGTTGATTTTATCTCCTGAGATTAGCATGATTTACTTCGGATGGATAATAATGTCATTTGCTTGATGCAGTAGATCTGTTTACGAGCTGATTAAATTGTAAGGCCTTGCCTCATTTCATGCTATTTGGTTTACAGCTTCATTACCACAATCACAAAAGCTGGGGAAATGTCCCACATTCCATGTCACAATAAATCACTGCTTCACGTTGCTGGGATGGATTTTAGCAGGTCTGCCCAGCAAGGACCATTCTTGGCTCCCTACTAATCTGTGATCCAGAATACATTAGGGGGATCTTCAAGAACACTGGAATGAGAGGGGGCAGGAATCCTCTCAGATCTTTTAATTGAGATTAAGGAAGTCCTTGAGTAATTAGCTGTAACAAATTACCTTATTATTTAGACAGTGAAGTCACTGTTTTTGTTACGGGGATGATCACCATAAATATGCAGAAAAGTGACACTCCACGAATTAAGGGAAGCCAGGAAGCAAATTTCATTTTTATCCCGTTCAGAGATAATCTGAATGTGAGGTGTGCAGGGGAAGTGTGCTTTAGGTCCACAGGCCACTCCACTCTCTGAGGTGCGGGTGAGGAGTTGTGCATTGCACACCCCTATCAAAGTACCACGACACCCTCAATGCCTCTGAGATGTGTGCTGAGATGGGATGTGACTGAAGCAGAGGGAAGAAAGGTAAGCACCTGACACCTGGGCAGGGAGAGAAGTGTGTCATCACCGACCTGTTCACTCCATGACAATTCTGCACCCAAACTGGCCTGAGCAGGATCCTCCACTCTATGCATGGAAGACAGGGAGGAGTACATCATGTGGGAACAATAGGGCTATTTATCCCCCCAAAAGCTGGGGAGGCAGAAAACAGTCCTAAAATGACTTTCTTTTTAAACTGAGGTAATATTACAACACCATATAGATTTCAGCTGTACACAAAGGTACCTTGGTAACTGTATATACCCACCACACACACACACACACCACCCATCACCAACCCCCTCTATCTGCTTCAGGTCCCTCCTAACTCACAATTGAGTTATCAGAACCTAAGGAGTTTTTTGGATTTTTTTGTTGTTTGTTTGCTTTGTTTATTATAGTCCATAAGTGATTTAATCTTTTTTAGTAGTTGAGTATTCAACCATCTACATTTCTAATAACCCTAAATAGTTCCTACATTCTTACCACTCTGAGGTGCTTGTTCTCACCATTGACACAGCCCTGTGAGGTTGATATTATTCTCATCTCATGATATAGAAGAGGCAACTGAGGTTCAGAGAGAAGGTTGAATGATGAGCCCAAGGTTACAGAGCCAGGCAGTGACTAAGCTGGAACCAGACCCCAGGCCACAGGGCTTGGAGCAGGCACGGTGCCTACAGCTTTGACTCGCGGTAAGCCATTTCAACAGTGAGACAAAAAGGAAATTTCCAGAACTTTTGTTTCTCCTGAATTGAATTCTATGACCCAAAATGATCCTGTTCACAAGGAGTTTATGATCCACGATAATCAAGATCACTGAAGCCAGGTCTAGAATGGGAATATGAGCAAGATTGTGGGCAGAACAGAGTCCTGGAATTTGTAAGCTTATGCTTCCTTTGGGAATAGAAGTCAGTCATTCCAAAGGGTAAAGGTGGCCTCTCTCTGCTTCTCAACATAGTGTCTCTCTAGCATACCAGTGGGTAAAGGGAGGCTACTGTGACCCTCTGAAGGTTTTGCAGATAATTCCTTTCCAAGGCTCCCAGCACTCTCACCTCCACACCAGAGATGCGACCTTCAAATGTGTGCAGCCTTTAGCCAAGGGTGACAGAGACCACAAGTGGTCCTCCCTGTTCCCCCCTACACACACTAGATCTTCTGTCCCCCCCCCACAATAGATCCCTGGTTTGTAATTGATTTAAGTAAAATAAAGACTGTAGTTCCCAGCCTCTCTTGTAGATGGGTGGGCTCTATGACTAATGTGGTAGTCATTTATCGAACATCTACTCTGAGTCAGACCCTGTGCTAAGTGCTGGGCAAGATAAAGATATATAAGGTACAAACCTTGTCTTCAACTGCTAGGCTGCCAACCTGAGCATCAGCCATGCATCAGGCACTGCTGAGTGTATGCTTGACCTATGAGTTAATCAGCAAGTCAACTACTTGACCAAGGGCTGGATCTTTGTTCTGTTAGGCACTGGCTCTGGAATTGAACTCTCAGAGTGCATAGAAGGTTGCAATTGGATCACAGTCTGGTATAGAATTTGATGCCAGAAATAGGGATAAAACCCCAAGAAATCAACATACATTTATTTTATACCATATACAAATGAACACCAAATGACTTAAAGATTTAAATGTAAGTCTTGATGTGAAACTCCAAATAGAAAACATAAAGATAAACTCCTTGAAATTGGTCCTGGAAATTATTTTCTCAGATATGGCACCAAAAGCACAGGCAGCGAAAGCAAGAACAGGAAAATGGTATTATATCAAACTAAGCTGATTCAGTGTAGCAAATGAAAGAATCAAAATGAAAAAAACAATGAAAAGTCAACCTGGAATAGAAGAAGAAAATATTTGCAAGCTGAATGTTTGATGAAAGGATCACATTCGAAATATAGAAGGATCTCATACAACTCAATAGCAAATCCCCCACCCTCAAACCAAAGAACCTACCAACCAACCAACCAAATAAATAGAAAAAAAACTCCACAAGCAACCTGATTAAAAAATGGTCAAAACCCCTAAGTGCATTTTTTAAAGAGAATTACAACTGGCTGATAGTTGCATACAAATGGCCAATAGTTGCATAGAAAGATGCTTGAAATCATTTATTATCAGGGAAATGTAGATGAAACTATACTTCCTATTTCATGAAGATGACTATTTCAAAAAGATGAGATAACATGTATTGGCAAGAGTATGGAGAAAGGAGAACTTTGGTACATTGTTGGTGGTAATGTGAATTGGTATAGTCATTATGGAAACTAGCAGGAAGGGTAGTCAAAAAATTAAAAACAGTACAAGCAGAACAGAACAGCAGTGATCCCAGGGCTGGGTGTCTATCCAAGGACATGAAACAGTATCTCAAAAAGGTACCCGAACTCCCATGTTCATTGCAACATTATTCACAATAGCCAAGTCATGGAAATAACCTAAGTGTCCATAGAGGAGTGAAAACATAAAGAAAATGGGGACACAAACATACACACACATTGGAATACTATTTAGTCATAGAAGAAAGAAACCCTTCCATTTGCAACAACATGAGTGAGTCTGGAGGACACTATGCTAAATGAAATAAACCAGATACTACATAGTAACAATTATGTGATGAACCTAAAATAGTCAAACTCATGAAAGCAAAGATTGGGTAGTTGTCAGGCACTGAGGGTGGGAGGAACCACGAGATGGAGGTCAAAGTGTGCAGACTTGAAGTTATGAGATGACTACTTCTGGGGATCCCATGTACACCACGGGAGCTATAATTAATAATATCACATTGTATGCTTGAAAGTCACTTATAGAGTAGATCTTAAGTGTTTTCACCACACTTACCCAAGAAAGAGTTACGGTCCAATGGTGGCTGTGTTAATTGCTTGATTGCGGTAAGTTTTCTTGTGTGTATCAACTCAGTGTGTTGCATACCTTTAAAAAAAAATCATACCTTAAAACTAAACAATTTGAAAACAAACAATTTTTATTTGTCAATCATCTCAATAAAAATGGAGAAAATAATCACAAGGTAGACCTAAAAAAAAAAAATCACAAGGTAGACCTAAATAAGAAATGTGTCCTTATTTTCTTTCAAAGATGATAAAAGAGGGTTTTTTCCTCAGTATCACTAGAAGTCTTTAAATTATATAAAATTATATAAAGAGTATATATAGTCTAAAAAGAGTATAAATATAAATCATACATATATAAGTTACATATACATATATTTCAACATATCCAGCAGTCTGTTCTTCATAGTTGTAGAGAAGGCCCCAAAACTTCGAAGAAGAGGGCCTCTGACTTCCTGCCACCCAGAAAGCCTGTGCGGTTTACTGCAGAGAAGGTTCAGCCCCACCCTGGCCTGTGGTGAAAGCTCAGCCCCACCTTGGGCTGTGGTGGGGGATTGGGGAGGTAGTCTGCTCTGGGGTAGTGGGTGCTCCTCTCCTAGAACACTGAGGACTTTGTATTTCAGCTCCCCCCATCTCCCACCCTCTTGGTAATGGGACAGACACATCCATGCACACACACTTACACATGCACAGAGACCTAAATACAAAGACTCACATACCTGATCACACACAAAATCACACACAAACACACAGATACTTCCAGACAAAAACCTCATTCTCAAAAATATAGTGTCACCTGGCCTTCTCCAAAAATAGATGTTCTCTTCCTACCACAACCAAGCTCCTGTAGATGCCCCCATCCACACTCAGGCATATGTCCAAGTTACACAAAGACAGCACACACACACTTCCCAGTCATATTTTCTTCCTTTCACCTCAGTAACCACTTAGGCCATCCAGAAGTGATGTAGATCCTAGAGCCACACGATCCAAGAATGCATTGACAGTCATGTCTACCCCCTGCCCAAGAGCCATCCCCTCACCATTGCCTTGTTGGGGGTCTCCTGGCACTGAAGCCACATACATTATCTCTGAGGATGTGGTGCTTCTGACCACTTCCCTATTCCTTGTTCCCTGGGCCTGCCTGTGGATCGTAGAGACTTCCTCTGACCTTCATTCCTCCTCTCCTATATCTCCAGGTTTGATGTTTGTTCCATATATGTATTCTAAGGAGAAATAAATGTATCTGTTTCCCATTCCATCCCATGTATTGGAAATTCAGTGCTCTCCTTCCACCTCTCCATCACCAGACAGCCCTCTTGGCCCTCTGGGGAGGAGAAAATGAATGGGCAGTCTGGGAATATCCTTTTTTGGGAGTCAAGGGTCAAGCCAAAGGCCCAGCCTACTTAAGAGGGGGGACAGAGAGGCAGCCATCTAGAGGGTACAGAGGCTGGCCCAAGGGGAGAGCCGGGGTTAGAAACAGAGATAAAGGGATGGATCATAACCATAGAAAGGACAGTTGGAGACAAACAGGAAGAGAAGTATGGTGGTTGATAAGGTTAACCTGGGGTCACCCTTTTCTGCATGGTTTGAGCCTTCTTCTGGGTTGGGAAAAAGGGTCCAAAATGTAGTGACTTAAAGCTGCACCAACATAAATTTTGTTCCTGAGCAGGTAATTTTGACTGGGTATTGTGGTAGAATGTGTTACTGCTCCTCTCAGGGGTGGCAGGGTGAACCCAAAGACTGGGCTAGAATCTTCTGAGGCTCATCATCCCACATTGACTGGGACATTAACTAGGCTATTGCTAGAACATACAGGGCGTATTCCTATGGGTGCTTGGCTTCCTCCCAGCATGGTGACTGGTTTCCCAGGGTGGGTATCCCAGAGACATGGCAGGGCCATTTAGGAATCACAAAGCATCATGCTTTGTGATCTTGCTCTGATCACAGCCCTGCCCAGACCCAAGGAGACAGACTGTAAACCCCATCTGATAGGGAAGGAGTGTTGACTTCTCAGTGTAAGGGATACATAGCTACTCAGACAAAAACTACATTTCACAATCTCCCTTTCAGCTGGGTGTGGCAAATTGGCCAGGAGATTTCCTCACTACTTCAAAGGGACAGTTTCGCATTGTACTGCCTCCCCCTCCCCTTCCCATAGGTGGAATCAGTGCCCATATTTGATCATACCAATGAGTAAAATGTCCTTGTGGATAAAGAAACATTAAGATGGAAGGAACCTCGGTTCCTGAGCGATTTAATAGAGCAGAACAGGTTCATCAGCCTCTGTTATAACAGACATGAGAGAACATCTGATTTAAGTCAGTGTATTTGAGAGGGCTCTTTGTTACAGCAATGTGTCCATTTCTATAGGCTACAGACCTCAGGATCATATTTTACTTTCCCTCTTCTTTCTAGCACCTGCCCTTTGTGGAGCCCATCCCATCCTACCTCCTCGTCCTCTAGAACTGTCCTTGCTTTGTGTAGTTTCCAGTTCTCACTTTCTCTAGTCTGAACCACCTGAACAACTGTGCTGGTCTCTTTATCTCTGGTCTTTCATTGTTCCATCCATAATGGTAATCCTGAGCTCAAAAACTTTTGATGACCCCCCCTTACTTTATCAAAGACCTATCATCTATTCTCCCCACATTTCCCTCTTCTTCTGCTATAGCCAATTTCTACCAAACACGTTCATGGGCATCCTGCCTCCATGCCTTTGATCCCCCAAGTTCCTCCTGGTTTCCCAGACCCCTTTTCTCCACCCATCAAGTGCCTGCTCATTATTCAAGTCCAAGTGCTACTTCCTCCCTAGTGACCTCTACATCCTATTGGAATTAATTCTCTGCTTCCTCTGATTATAGCCCTTATCACAGTCTATCTAAAGGCAAATTATTTCTGTGACCCACTGGAATGAACAGTAAGTTTGCTGAGGGCAGACACTGTGTCCTGGTCATGATTTTACTGTCTCTGTGCTCAAGAGAATGCTGTGTATATAGTTGGTGCTCATTATATACTTGCTGGAGGGAAGCTCATAATTCTGATTTGGCACTGGCTTTGCCAAAGGTCACCAAGATTATCTTCCACACCTCCCTGGGAGCTGGGGAAGGAGTAGCTATGGCCATCCTGTCAATTCTGAGGATAGTACCCACAGGTTGATGTACACAGGCTTTCTAGGCATGGACTATGCAGTGAGAAAGCTCTGACTTTCAATGTTAGTCTTCACTGCTTCTTATTTATGTGACTTCAGACTATTACTTAATCTCTGAATCTCAGTTTTCTCATTTATAATTTGAGATTTATATGCTACTGATCTCCTAGAGATCTTTAAAGGATTCATCATGATAATGCATATATACTGCTTGGCACAAGGAAAATGTTCACTGAATAGTAATAATAATAAGCCAATTTGTTTCCTGTAGTCTGAAACTCTGCCTGCTGAGAGGGCACCAGGGAGTCTCTACTCTGGTCCAAAGGAATCTTTACCATCAGTCAGATTTCCCTGTGAACAAAGATCGGAGAAAGTGCATTGTCATGACTAACTTGGCCCTAGCTGGGAAGTGTGCTGGGTTCTTTCAGAAGGTAAAAGAGAGAGTAGGGTGGTGCCTGGTAGAGTTGAAGGGAAGAGTCAACTGTCAAGACTTATTCTAAAGAAGGGTCTAGAGTGGAGCCACCTGAATGGGAGTAAAGTAGGCATTTTCAGAGGTGTGTAGGTAAATGTTGAACAGATAGCTCCCTGAAGGGAAAAAGTTGCATTTGTGGTGTTTGCCAATTGCTGTAGTGTAAATGCTCCCACCATGACTGATTTTAAACTATTGAAGTAACACCACAGAATGAGAAGTTGAGGAGATGCACAATTGGCTCTTGTAAGCCTATACAAACTGATTTCAATGCACCCCTGAATGGGGCCTCATGTCTTGCTGGGAAAGAAAGGCAACAGTGTCTGACTTGAGTGTGCAGAGAGGTACATCCTTCTGTCACAACCATGCAGTGGTGAAAACCACAAAAATAATCATCCTGGGGTCAAGCAGCCTATAGCAGAATGCTAGTCATGCCACTTTCTGGCTATGTTACTTGGGCAAGTTACCTTACCTCAGTCTCTTCTATCCATAAAGTGGGGGCTAATGGTAGGGCCCACTTTATAGAGTTATAGTGAAGGGTACACAGGTTAACATTGGCCTGTGGTTGATATAAGTACTATTTATTTCAGCTAATTGCACAGAGTAGTTGCAAGTTGTCTTTGTCAGAAATACTTTAGATTGGGAAACCTGGAGTCACTCAGAGTGCTTCCCAAGGGCAAAATCTTTTTATATTTAAGTCTTGGATATTCTTCAAAATCAAGGATTTTAAACCTGTAGGTTCAAGAACTACCTGAAATTATTTTTCTGATGTTCAGTGTGTTCTTCTTTCTATTGAAAGGGGCCAATGCTTTTGCTGGATTAAAAAAAAAAGCTGTGGTTTCTGTATCCTTCCCTCAACCCACAAAAGGCTTAAGGACTAGTGATGTGAAGGGTGTAGAATTCCCACACCAAAGGAATTGCCCCAGAGGACATGGGGGGAGAGGAGATCTTTGTAAAGTGTGTGAAAGAAAAATAGCAGAGACACAGAAAGACCCACAAAGAGATCAGTCCAGAGCTCTGAAGCGTCTCTCCTTTGTTAAAATCTAAGACCGAGGAAGCTTCTAGCAACAGAGACACCAAAAACACTCATTTTCACCCATTCCTGTTCCATACCCTTTTCAGTTCTTAGAATCTTCTCTTCTCTTCTCCAGGGCTCCCTTCCCCTACCCACCCTGCACCCCTACCTCTGGGAAGGTGTGTCCTGAGGCTCACCACTGGGTGGACCAGAAGATGAAGGCACTATTCAAACTGGCTCAAGTGTTATGCTTCAGTCACACCATTTGTGTTCTCATTCAGTTTTCTACAGTTACACTATAATTATGCAAGGTAAGATTAGTGCAAAGTTATCTAGGATTGGTCTGCTTCTGTTCTGATTTACAGGCTAAATTCATTTGTTCTACTATGATGCAGAAGGGGTAAGAAGGTATGTTACAGCCGGGCACAGTAGCGTGTGTCTGTAAGCTTCAGCCTATGAAGCGGCCGGGGCTAGGGATTGAGGTTTGAGTCCCGCTTGGGGCAAGACAGCAAGACCTAGTCCCCCCCAAAAATAGTTGGGCGTGGTGGTGCACATCTGTAATCCCAGCTACCTGGGAAGCTGAGACTGGGGATTGCTTGAGTCTATGGTACCCCGGGCAACGAGAGCCTGCGGTTCCATAGGCAAAAGTAACGAGACCTAGTCTAAAAAAAAAAAAAGAAGGCATGTTACAATGGTGGAAAGGGCTGTACCCTTTCCACCCAGTTGTTTTAAAGAGATGATCTCTTCTTCCTGACTTGGCATTATGTTGGGTCATGAACAGGTCAAATGAACAGGTCTCTAAAGTTCTTTATAGGGGAAAAAATTACTTCTGACAAATCTTACTCTAAATCATTGCAGGACCTACAACTCCAGGTATCAAGGAACAAAACCCACTAACTCTGAATTTCAGATCTTATCAAGTCCCACCCCTACCCACTTGATCAACAATAACCTGTGGTTTAGAGGAGAAGTCTCCACTAAAACTCTTCAGGGTCCCCCCTGAAAGGCCACCAAGAGGACAGATCTTTTGACTTCAGTTCTGGGGCACACCACCTGTGGACTATAGGGGAGTCTGCTAATGTTCTGTCCCAAATCCCACCTTCTCACCCCTCCCTCATGGCCCCCTGAGTAACAGAACCCTGAATTTATTAGAGGCATGGGTATGCCCAGCTGAATTTATGTTTCCCAGCTTCCTGTACAGCAAAACTTGGCCAAGGGACAAAGTCCCAGTGCTGAAGTGTTTTGTATGTACTGCAGAAAGATCCACTAAAAGCAAGCATTTTACACTTTTTACTCCTCTTTCCTGTTTGCAACAAGGGGGTGGTAGCTGAGTTCAAGCAACCATCTTGGATTCAGAGACTAGGATAAAAGCTTTCTGGTTGGGCTGGCACAGAGAGAAGTACTGGGGTCTCTGATGACTGAGGTCACTCTCAGCCTCAGCTGCCCACCTCTGGAATTAGAGAACATTTCCCCTCCTTAAGTTTAAGGGTCTTTGTTACTCTCAGCAAACTCAATTTCTAAGTGATACATGGGTGCTCACCCAATCCAGAATTTCATGCCACAAAGAAAGCCAAAGTTTCTCTAAGACCTTCTCTGTTATTTTTCTTCTTTCTTTCTTTGGAAGTTCCATCTCTCCCAAGAGTATTCAGTTCTTTTGTCACCTCTCTCTCTCTCTCTCTCTCTCTCTCTCCCCTTTTGCTGCTTCCTCTCTTCTTTCCTTTTTGTCCTTCCCTCTAACATTTATTGGACATTTACTCTATTTAGGAGCCAAGCTGGCCCTCAAGACTAGGAATAAGTATATAGGAGATAGCCCTTCCTCCCTCATGCCTCAGTATCCATTCTCTTCACACTGTCAACAAACAAACAAAAATGTAAAGAGAGCACAACAGTGGGGTGAACAGGGAATATGAGAGCAAAGAGGAAGGCAGGCAATCCCATGGGAAGAACTGGGGTCTTTCAGGAGCAAGTGACACTGGCCAGAGATTTGAAGCAGGGGTTTTAGTAACTGAGTTGCTGGTAATTAGGAAAAGAAGGCAGAGAACAAACTTCCGGGTATAGAGTCCAGTATAATGCAGTACAACATTAAAGACTCAGTTCCCTTCCCTGTAAAATGGGAATCACAAAGGACAAAACCTGCAGTTAGGTGTGGAACACATGATACCTATTAATGTTATTGTGGTTGGTAAAAAAAAAATATGTGGGGTACAATAATGACATCTGCAGTCCTGTATCAGTTTCGGAGACAGGTTTTACAAAGGCATAAGTGGCTTGTCCATAATTACATAAGAATGAAGAGGCACCTCTCAAATCCAAGTATCCTCATCCCTAGTCTGTTGATCTTTTATACCTTCTACCTTTGCATTAAATGTTGAGGAAATGCACAGTCAAGAAAAGATCAATGTGTGGTTGGGGAAAATGTGGAGGGCTTACGGGAAGAGGTGAGCCTCCAGAGTTTTGAGGGAAGAAAGCATATGAAGTCATTCCAGGGAAGGAATATAAGTCGAGCACAACTGACTGAGGCTAGCATATTGTCTGAACTACGAGGATTGCTGAGACACAAGGCAGAAGAAGCAAAGAAGGGCAACTCAGAAGTGAAACCATGATTACAGGCAGCTTGATAGCCCAGTGTTCAAGTAAGAATCCGAGTGTGTGGGCCATGGAAGTTACAGTTAATCCTGGAGCAAGAGGGCTGACCATAATGACATGAGACTTTTGGGAAGAAGCCTGTTTTGGGGGCTGGGCATGGTGGTGCATGCCTGTACAAGGTGGCAGCCTAGGAAGCCACGGCTGGGGCCAGGGATTGTGATTTGAGTCCTGCCAGGGGCACATAGCAAGACCTAGTTCCAAAAAATATATAGCTGGGTGTGGTGGCATGCGCCTATAATCCCAGCTACCTGGGAAGCTGAGCCTGAGGATTGCTTGAGTCTGTGGTACCCTAGGCAACATGAGCCTGCAGTTCCACAGGCAAAAATAGCAATACCTAGTCTCAAAAAAAAAATGCCTGTTTTTACTGAAAGTCATCATGGACAAGGGACTACGTTGGGTATTTTCAAATTTCATTTGAACAACACAATAGCACCATTAAATTGATATTAATGTCCCCATTTTGTAGATGAGAAAACTGAGGTCCAAAATGGCTGAGTGATAAAGGGTTGAAAGGGTAAAAGGGTTAAAAGTTCAATTTAGATCAGCCTGATCCCAAATGTATCCTCTGTCCATTTATCATGTGGCTTTAGGTTGATCTCACTCTCAAAATACTGCTTGTACTTTGCGTGTTCCTATCAGCTACAGTTGCCTCACCCAGGGCACAGGAGACTTCCTGCAGCTCAGAAACCCCCAGGACAAGCCATCACTCTGGGCAGAGAGAGCTCAGTAGCCCTGGGACTTAAGGGGATCCCAGCACAGGGAAGAGTGAATGGTTTGGGCTCTGGGTCTGATAGAAATGAGTTCAAATTTCAAACCTGCTGTATATTAACTTAACTTGAGTCAGTTTTGTTTTTGTTTTTGTTTTGTTTTTGTTTTTGTTTTTTTAATCTCATCTAGCCTCAACTGAGGCAGGGCAGGAGGATGAGGTGGCTTAGGAGGTCGGCAGAGTAATTACCCTCCATCACTCACTAGCCACATGACCTGAAACAAAGAACTTCTCTCCTGCTGGACCTCAGTTTCTTTTCTGTAAAATGGGGCCTAAAGTTTCTAACACCCTCCTGGAACTGTTTTGAAGTCTAAGTGGGATAATCTAGAGAATATGGATTGAACATGGGTCATAACAGATGGGAACAGGTCAGCAGTCACGCTTTTCAGTCACGCTCAACGTGGCCAGGCCTGGCGCCACAGAGGAGGATCCCAAGCCGACAGAGGCCATCAGCTGGCTCACATGGACAGGCCTCACCTTTTGGGCAATTTTTACATGTTCGCCAAAGCATAGGAGTTCATTAAGTAGTGGATTTTTTTTTCAATCTGCCTTTCTTTACTACTTAAAGAACATCCAGCACAAAGATACCAGTTACTCAGTGTCGACAGAAGTAAAATGTAGGCAGGAGTTGAATGGAGGGAAAGGCGTGGCCTTTCTCTGCTGGTCTTGTCAACAGTTACAGGATTTAGCCTCAGTTTCTCCATCTGTTAAGAGACACAAGGTCCTTGGCAAGGGGGGAGGCCCTGGATATAATCAGCGAATGAGAGAGGGAATGAAGAGGGAATGAATACATGGGGATCACTGCAGTGGAACAGATAAGGTGACCCATGGGAACCTGAGGGTGTCGGTGGGACCACCCCAGATCTGGGAGGGATCACGCTGCCTGGGCCAACGAAAGGGAAAGCGAGCAATGTAAACACAACAGCAGAAGTTAGAGCAGGTGAGCAATTGCTGTGCAAAGGACATGGTTTTCAGCGAGAGGAGAGAGGAGTGACAAAGAGCGGACGCCAGACCTCTGCTCCTGAAAGCCACGCGAAGGCGAAAGCACACGGTACTGCCAACACCCTGCCGGTAGTCTGAACACCGGCTGGGGTTTCTGGGCTCTCAGCCGCTCCTCGGGGCTCCGCAGCGCCGCCTGGCGGACACTCTGCGCTCCGCTCGGACTTCCGCGGCAACTGGCCGGCTTGCCCCTCATCCCGCCGGGGTTCAGAAGAAAGCCCCAGAGCAAGGGCGGGCAAGTCCTGGAGAGCCGGGGCCTAGATCGTAGAGCTGTCAGGACCCGAGCACATACTGGCACCCGCTTTTCACTAACCAGAGGTCCGAGTGACTCAATTCCGCACGTCGGGAAATCCTTTCTCCCCGAAACCTTCAGTTCTCGAACGAACTCCAGAATTTTACTGCGTCTGAGTAGCTTCTCCGAGAAGAGGGTCTCATTAAAATTTCCAGGCGTTCTGGTTTTGACTTTTGTTAATAAAACACCAAAAGGGAGCGTACAGAACGAATGTGCCCGGTTCATGTCCCTACTGGTCCCACACCTGACATTCCAGGATGGGGGCATTTCTAGGTCTTTTCCTGCCCAAGCGGGTCCGCGGGCGAGGCGTGGTGACCCGAGAGTCCCGGTCCGAAGGTGCAAGGCACAAGAGGGCGACGCGTGTGGGTGGAAGCGGCCAGTGGCTGGAACGGGTGCTGGGGGTGGAGGGAAGAGCATGGCCCTGGCTCCCACCAGTCCCAAACCGTGGGCACTGAAGTCGGTCGGGACTGCGGCCACACCACCTCCGCGTAGGTCCACCCCTCCCATTTGGCTGGGCATGTGGGCTGTCCGTCCGGAGCCTGGGGGTGACAGGTCGCCCCACAGGTCGGGGTTTTAGAGACAAGCCCAGCCGGAAGCCACACCAGAGTGGGACGGGGCTGCGGCCTCTCGGACGCAGGCGGCTGGGTTCCTCCTCGGGCACCAGTTCCCCTGCCCGGGAGCCTGGGTGTGACGATCGGAGGCGCCCGAGGGTGCTCTTCTCCCGAGAGCCGGCCCCGAGCCTGAGTGTGCACCTAGTTCTCTCCCGCCTGAGTCTGAGAGCTCCCCGAGACGTCCTGAAGGTCGCCGGGGTTGCTTGGCTGGCGGCCGGAGAGAAGGCCTAGCAGCCGCGAGACTGACGCTTGGAAGAGCTGGAAAATCTTAGTCCCCAGCCCCTGAGCAAATGGCGGCGGGGCCGCGCGGTCGTCCGCCCGAGGCCCCAGGACCGAGGCCCCAGGCCGAGGGAGCACTCTGCGCGGCCGGGAACCTCCCGCAGCAGCAGGGGGAGCTAGGCGCCGAGGGAGGCCGGTGGCTCAGAGCACCCAGAACTGCCGGATTCCAGGGCGAGGGGAGTTCGGGGTGAGCGCTCAGCGGCCAACTCCGTGGTCGGGGGAGGCAGGAGCGGCTTGCTCTGGTTCCAGAGCGTCCGCGGACCCGGAGGGCGAGCGCCCAACAACCTGAAGACCACAGCACGCGCCAGGCCTGGGGTCTCAGCGTGTGCGAGAGGGGAGGGTCGGGCTCCAGCCCCCACCAAATCTGGGCTCTTGTCCGCGCGACTCCTTGGGCGCCTCAGGCAGCTCAGAGCCGCGGCTCAAGGTGGGAAGCAGAGAGCGGAGCCCGCCGCGGGGATCCATGCCCAGACCGAGGGGCCCGTGGCGCCTTTACTGAGTGGAACCTGCAGCCCAGAACCGCACCCAGCACCCGCCCGAGCGCCCCGGCGAGCCGGGAAGGGGCGCCAGGGCCTGGCGGGGCCGAACTTGCAAGGGCTTCCGGGTCCCGCGCCGCGGCGCGCTCTCCGGCGGCCCGGGCAGGGTAGAGCGAGCGCGGCAGAGAAATCGGAACGCGGAAGAGCGGGCGCGGCGCCGGCCTGCCGCGTGCCCCAACTCCGGGAAGCGGAAGGAGCCCGCGAGGTGGGTGGGTTGGCGGGGTCGGTCCTCGCCCCTCTGGCGCTCCGCAGCCCGCAGAAGCAAAGGAGAGCGAGGTCACTTTCCCCGGAGGGAGAGGAGGGTTCTCCTCAGGCCAGGGAGACAGGTTCCTCAGCGCCCCCAGCGCCCCGACCTATCCCGGCCGCCCGCCCGCACCTGAAGATGCTTGCACAGCGGAGGAGGCACCTCGCTGGCAGCTGCACCTCCGCGGGTAAAGGCGGGGAGGAGGTCGAGTCCCGGCCTGTGCGACTCTTTTCACAAAACGAAACCCAACTCCCAAAAATTTCAAGAAAGAAAAAAAAAAATGTGTTTTTTTTTTTAATCTTCTTTTTTTTTTTTTCTTTCATTTTAAACAAACCGGCTGCTGGGAGAAAGATTACCAACGAAAGGAATAATAGGTACGGACACTGTTTTTCCAAGTTGTGAAAGCCCGTCCTTAAAAATACTGTCCCCATGGCCAACCCCACGACTGGTCAGTCTTTCCAAAGCCTTTGCCTCGTCTGAAAATCACAACAGTCGGATATGCGGCCACCGTCCTGAGAAGGAGCGACCATGAGGCAGGCCCAGGAAACCCACTTCGGCCCAAACTACCATGCTCCTCACTCTCTTCAACCAAAAAAAAAAATAATAATAATAATAATAATAATAAAAAAGATAAGAAGTAAAACCTTTTAATACATCAAATATACGGAATTTTAATCTTTAAAGCGATACATTGTCTATTATTTTAGTACATGACGCGTAAACCTTACTTGTCCCCTTCTCAGCGGGTGGACTTAAAAATTAAAAATAGTTAAGTGTTCCTTTTAAAGAACAAAATAAGGCAAATGAGGTTTTGGAATAGAATTGTTTTTCCTTTTTTTTTGTTTTCTTCCATAATACATACAAAAAAATACCCATTCTCTTTCGATGGTATACACCTTAAAAATAATTGCAATTTGAAATCAGAGCTGACAAATTGTGACTTGTTTTGTTGTTTTTTTTCATTTTTTGTAACAAACATGCATGTAAATTTGTGTTTCAATCAGACATTAAATAAGAACGTACAATACAATCATAGCAATTTTAAAGTAACATTAAAGAGAAGACCTCTAGTTCTGTGGCGGTTTTGTATTTATTTATAATCTACAAGGGACAGGAGGGTTTGTTTTCCACATTTTTACCCTCAAGTTTTAATTTTTTTCCCCCTCCTCCTTTCTGCCTACGGAGCTCAAACTAAATAATGCACTTTTGAACCACGGGTCCGCTTGGAGCTAACATAAATAAATACCAGTGTCCACCGATGCAGTCCTCAGTTGAACACCTTCTCAATTATTTTCTTCTTCTTTTTTCTATAAAAAGTCAAATGATATTTTTCCAACTTTTAGAAAGTTTGGGTGGGGAGGTGAGAGTTAGGGGGAAAAGGCGTTTCCCACCGGGTCTCGCTCGCTCTTTCGGATAGATAGGTACGGTATGTGTATTTTCCTTTTCCTCGCCTGGGTCTTCCCCTCGCACGGGGACAGTCGCCTCTGCCCCGGGGCCGCCCCTCCCTGGGTTCCTCCCCTCCCCCCCAGCTCCTTACTTTCCCTGGCTGGCGCTCCCCACCGCCCTCACTGATACCCCAGCGCCGAGGCCGTGGTTAGTCTTTGTCCGTAGAGGGCGTAGGGGGAGTAGTAGGGTCCGGTGGCGGCGGGCACTGGCACCGGAGCGCCGGGTGTGGGGAGCGGGCTCTTGGAGTAGGGGTGGTAGCGGCTGCTGAGTCCCAGCGCGTGGTGGGGGCTGCGCAGCGCCAGCGTCCCGGGGCTGCCCGGAGCGCCCGACGTTGGGATGTGCATGTGGCAAGCCATGGCGGCCGCGGCGGCGCTGGCCAGAGAGGACGAGCTGGGGTAGCCCGACAGCAGTTTGTCTGTCCCGGGGAAGGCCGTATGGGTCCGCAAGTGGCTCAGCAGCTCTTCGGACGTGGCGAAGCGCTTGTCGCACGGCCCGTTGGCCGACACCCAGTTACAGATGTGGGGGAGAGGGTCGTTGGGGAGCATGAAGCCGTAGGGGTAGAGAGGATGACCGGCCAGGGAGGGCGGGGTGGCGCCGGCGGCGGCGGCGGCGGTTAGTGATGAGTGCACGCCGTGCAGGGGGTGGGTAGGGTACACCAGCGGGTATCCGGACTTGAGCGCCGCGGCTGCGGCGGCTGGATCGTGTGCGCAAGATGCACTGGCTGCCGCCGCCCCGGCCAGATGACTGGCGCAGTGGTAGCTGAGACAGTACGGGTCCCGGCACAAACTGGCTGTCATCACAGACGGCGGCGACGCCCCGGCCAAGGGGCTAGAGCCGGCGGGTTTACTGCAGCCCAGAGAACCCGCCGCGGCCGCCGCCAGTTGCGCCCCCACCAGGCTTCCGGGCTTGGTGGGGTCGAGCGCCACGCCGTGGGGCAGGAACTGGGGCGGATAGCCGGCGTAGGCCCCAGCCAGGCTGCCTGGGTAGGTCATGCCCGCAGGAGGCAGAGGGAACACTGTCTGGCCGGGCTTGTAGGGCGACACGGGCGCCACCAGCCCAGAGCCCAGCACCGAAGAGGAGGTGGGTGCGCTGGGACCCGAGCCGGAGCTGGAGCCCGAAGAGCCGCTACAGTCTGAGCCGAGAGTTTTGCCCCCAGGGCCCCCATCGGGGTGCTGGTTCACGTCCACATTAATCCCGCCGCCGCAGCTAATCCGGCCGTGCGCCAGCCCTGTGGGTCCCCCTTCGGCCGAGGCGCCCCCAGAGCCCTTGCTGCCACCGCCGCCTCCACTCGCGTCTGGGTCCTTCTTGTCGTCCTTGCCCTCCGGGCCACCCCCGGCCGAAGGCAGCATGCTTCCTGGCGAGCAGGCCGAGGCGCTGGAGCTTGGGCTGCCTGTCCTGGGCGTAAATGGCTGGCAGGTGGCGCTCGGTACCCGGAATCCGGACTTCTCTGCCGAAACCCCCCCGCCGCCGCCACCGCCGCCGCCGCCGCCGCCGCCGCCGCCGCCTCCAGGCTCCTTCTTATCCGAGCCGGGTTTGGAGTACGGCTTGAAGCTTGACTTGTCCTCCACGCCGATATCGCTCAACTTGAGGGGGCCCGACTTGGCGTCCTTGTCGCCCCCAGCGCCACCGCCAGCACCACCCGCGCCGCCCCCGTTGGAGGCGACCGAGGAGAGTTTGGAGGAGGGCGAGGGGTCTGGCTTCCCGATCTGCGAGCATGTTTGCGCCAACAGCGCCAGCGGACTCTTCTTGGCATCAAGCTGCGGGGTCAGACGTGTGTGGGGGGCACAAAGAAAAAGAAGGGAAAATCCTTTAGAATCCTGGCTTCTAGGGTTCAAACGCTCCTCTGCAATGGCCCGCGAAGATCCTCCCAGCTTCGAGGTGCTTTTTAAGGCGGCACTCCTCTACACGCACGCACTCACTCACTCACTCACTCACTCACTCACTCACTCACTCACTCACTCACTCACTCACTCACTCACTCACTCGCCTTTGAGAAAGGTGGCAAGACTCCTCCTCCCCCCAGGATCTTTTTTGCCTTTTGCCTAGCTTAAGCGCTAACTGGATGTTTTAGAACTCACAGAATATGTTGGTTTCTGAGCCCTAGACCCAGAACTGTACCACCCTCCTCCTCCCTAATTGTTCAGAATAAGGGCTTGGGGTCGTTGGCGCCTTAGAGGCTATATACAAAACAGTTTCGGAGAAAACGGAGACTACGATTTTGGAACCGCATTTTGTCTTCCCCGCGGGGAGTGAGGGGGCCTTGGTCTCGGTCGGGGTAAGGGCTTTAATACTAAAGGAAGAAACAAGTTTTGGCTGTCTTGCCCCTTAGCATTCACATCCTAGCCTGCCGCTTCCCCCCTTTCCGCTCTAGTGGTAAGGTGCGGGTGCACTATCTTCTCCCCCCATGCCGGAGCTGAATCATTCTGAAACCCCAGTCCCATCCCCAACCCCCAAAAGAAATAGATCCCGTGGGGGTAGCAACCAGGGTGGTAGTCTCAGCTTTATCCAGGGAGAGGGTCCTTACCTCGATGGGGCTGACGGGAGTAGAAGGCAGGGGCTGCAGGTACTCCGGGTGCAAAATGTGACCAGTCCGTGCAGTCAGCATCTTCAGCACCTTGATGGGCAGGCGGTTAGCCTGGCGAAGAGGGTCAGACGGGGGCACGGCGTGCACAAAAGGCTTGGTGCTGCCGGCCGGGGACGAGCCTGGGCCGGGGCCGGAGCTATTTCCAGGGCGTGCGCTGGGCCAGGCAAGGTCCGCACTACTGCTGCTGCTGCTGCTGCTGCTGCTGCTGCTGCTGCTGCTGCTGCTGCT